>JAGKPW010000061.1:0-59211 GCA_019926035.1 Melaleuca alternifolia
GAGAAGACCGTTGCCCGTCCCATCATCAGCCTGTTGGAGTCTGCAGTGACCGTTGGAGGATCGGCCGGGTCGGGCAGATCGATCAGCTAGGATCGATCCGGATCGATTGGGCGGATCGATCATGGATTGGTCCTTGGATCGATTGGATGGATCAGCCGGATCGATCCCTGGTCGATCGCGTGGATCGATCGGATCAGTCGCTGCTTCGGTCCAAGGGATCGACCAGGGATCGAGTGAGGTTGTTCGAGGATCCTCACCGATCGATCCCGAATCGATCCCAAGGTTCGTCCATGGATCAATCGAGCGGCACATCTTGGATCGTAGTGGATCGATCCTTGGTTGATCCCATGGATCAGAGAGGATCGCTAGGGATCGAGCATGGATCGATCCCCGTCGGGTCTGAGGGCTGTCTCTGATCGGGCACTGATCCGATCATGATCCAGGGCTAGTTGACCTTGCATCGAGTCACGGGCCATCCATGGTCGGGTCATGGCCCATCCGTTATCCATCCGTTCGGGGCACTGGCCAATCCAAGGATCGGGCGTTTGGACTATGCGCGGATCAATCCCGGGATTGGTGCGGGTCTGAGCGGATAGGACGGTTATGGCCAGGTGATCACCCGGTCCGTGTCAATCTCCCCCACCTATTTCGGCGACGTCCTCGTCACCTTCAGCATGGAAGACCTCCAGCTTGTCCCTAAATTGCCACAATCCTACCTCGGGTTCTCAGCTAGCTTCACTCGCTAGGAGGCCTTTCCACTGGATTAAGTATTCTCTCTTGGGCGGTCGGTACTTCTTGCGCATCACCCGATCAGCTAAGATCCGCTCGATCTCTCAATCGTATGAAGTCTTGGCTCCGAGAGGCGCTCGGTGAGACTCATTCCTTCCCAAATCTCCCTCATCTTGATGAAAGGGTTTCAGCATACTTACATGGAACACGGGGTGCAGCTTCAATTTCTGAGGTAAGTCTAGCTTGTAGGCACATTTCCCAACTCGTCGCATCACACGAAATGGCCCTTCGTAGCGACGGATAAGGGATTTATGGACGTTGCGGTACCTCAAGACAGCGTGCAGCTTGGCCAATACTAAGTCCCCCACCTGGAACTCCACATCAGGCCGCTTGGTGTCAGCCCATTTCTTCATTCGTTTGGCTGCTTTATGCAAACATACTCAAGCAACATCAATCTATTCTTGCCAATCCTTGGCAAATTTATAGGCGGCTGGACTGACACCACGATAGCCCGTGGCCATCTCTCCTGGAGTAAGGGGCTGTTGTCCCATAACCAATTCAAAGGAACTCTTTCCGGTCGCCTCACTCCTCTATAGGTTATAGGAAAACTGAGCCACGTCTAGGAGTCTCGCCCAATTGACTTGAGTGGTGTTTACATAGTGTCAAAGGTATAGCTCGATGAGAGCATTCGTCCGCTCGGTTTGTCCGTCTGTCTGAGGGTGCAAGCTTGTCGAAAAATTGAGGCTGGTGCCAAAGAATTTGAATAACTCTGACCAGAATCGCCCCGTGAACCTAGGATCCCGATCACTCACAATCGTGCAAGGTAGCCCCCAGTACTTGGCAAAGTGTTTCATGAATAGCTTGGCCGCCTACTCAGCCGGGCAGTCTTTTAAGGCTAGTATAAAAGTGGCGTATTTTGAGAAGCGATCCACCACCACCATCAAGGTCCTGCATCCTTCCGACTTGGGGAGTCCCACGATGAAGTCCATGGAAATGCTCTCCCATGGTCATTCTGGGATAGGAAGGGGTTCCAAGAGGCCCGCTGGAGCCCTTTGTTCCAGTTTGTCCTGTTGACACACGAGGCACGTTCGGACGTAGGCCTCTACATCATCCTTCAGGTGCGGCCAGAAGTAACGATCCTCCACTAAGGCCATCGTCCGGTGCAATCCCGAATGGCCGGCCCATTGAGAATCATGGCACTCCTTGAGAATATTCTTCCTTAATCGCCCGTAGAGAGGAACGTACAGCCGACGCCCCTTTGTAAAGATCAAATCATCCTCAGCCCAAAACTGATGAGTCTTTCCTTCTCGGGCGTGGTCAAGAATAGCCTTGGCCGATGGATCGTGCCTCAAGCCTTGACGGATCCGGTCCGTCCAAGGGAAACCAGGATTGCTGATCATGGCCAAGGTTTTTCGACTGAGTGAATCAGCAGCTGAATTGGTTTTTCCCGGGCGATACTCCAAGGCATAGTCAAACTCAGCTAGGAAATCTTGCCACCGGGCTTGCTTAGGACTCAGCCTCTTCTGGGTCTGGAAGTAGCTGGTGGCCACATTATCGATCCTCACCGTGAACCGGGATCCCAAAAGGTAATGTCTCCAAGTTCGGAGACAATGCACGATTGCCTTCATTTCCTTCTCCTGGACCATGTAACGCTGTTCTGTCTCATTCAGCTTCCGTGATTCATAGGCCACAGGGTGTCCATCCTGCATCAAGACTCCCCCAATCGCCAAGTCCGAGGCATCGGTTTCTACTTCGTAAGGGATCGACGGATCGGGCAGGGCCAACACCGGTTCCTCGGTCATGAGGTCTTTAAGCCGTTGGAACACTTCTTCGCACTTTCCGGTCCACTCCCACGATCGATCCCTTTTGAGTAGGTCGGTCAGAGGAGCTGTGATGGCCGAGTAGCCCTTGATGAATCATCGATAGTAGTTGGCCAGGCCGAGGAAGGATCGTAGCCCCGGCACCCCCGCGAGTTATTCCCACTCCCTGATGGCTCGTACCTTGCCAGGATCCATCCTGACCCGGCCACGTCCGACAAGATGGCCGAGGAATGAGATTTCCTCCCGAGCAAAAGCACACTTCTCCTTCTTCACATAGAGTTCGTTTGCTCGTAAGGTCTGGAACACCTTGTGGAGGTGTCGGACATGGTCCTCTAGAGTCCGACTGTAGACCACAATATCATCCAAGTAGACCACCACGAACCGATCGAGGAACGATTGAAGCACCTTATTCATCAAGGTGCAGAAAGTGGCTGGAGCATTAGTTAAGCCGAAGGGCATCACTAGAAATTCGAATGATCCATACCTTGTCACGCAGGCCGTCTTTGGCTCGTCCCCCTCAGCGATCCGAACTTGGTAATACCCCGATCAAAGGTCGAGTTTGGTGAACCACTTGGCCTTCCCGAGCTGATCAAAGAGATCGGCGATCAAAGGAATCGGGTATTTGTTCTTCACCGTGATCTTGTTCAGCGCTCAATAATCGACACACATGCGAAGCAACCCATCGTGTTTCTTTTGGAATAGTACCGGGGCACCAAAGGGAGACTTGGAGGGACGGATGTAACCAGCATCCAGCAACTCAGTGAGTTGTCTCCGGAGTTCCGCCAGCTCCGGAGGGGCCATTCGATACGGGGCCATGGCCGGGGGTTGCGTCTGAGGATCCAGCTCGATCCTGTGGTCCACCTCCCGCACCAGAGGCAATCTCTTGGGTAGTTCCGGGGGCATCACGTCGGGAAAGGAAGCCAGGACCCGGGTCACCTCTTCCGGAATTTCCCTTTCTTCGAGTTCAGGATTTTCTTCCTTCAATACAGCCAGGAAGGTCTCGTCCCTGTGTTTCACCCCTTTGGAGAACTGCATGACCGAGAGGGCCTTTTGATCACGGCCACCACTTCAAGTAACCGGTATCACGCACTGGCACCGCTTGTCCAAAATACATAAGCAATCCGCGAAAGGGACCACCATGGCATTGATTCGATCCAAAAATCCCAAACCAACCACAAAATCATAGTCGTCCAGGGGAATTACCTCGAAGGACTCCTGGCTCACCCATGGACCAAGTTTGAACTCCACATTGGCTAAGCCAAAGGTGGGGACTTGAGTGAAGTTCACCGTCTTGATCCATCCCGGTCCAGCTTCGATCCGCAACTCAAGCTTCTTGGCTACCTCTTGAGAAATGAAGAGATCTGTGGCCCCCGTGTCCACGAGTGCACTCAACTTGGTCGCCCCAATTTCCATGTCCATGAACATGAGTCCCCGAGGAGGCGGTCCCTTCCTGACCCGAATCGTGTTTAGGATGTGCATCGACCCGAGCCGCTCTTCTTCCTTAGTCTCGTCTTCCTGAGCTTGGACGAGAGCTACCAACTTACCCCTAGTAGGACAATCACGAGTCATGTGTGGCCCGTCGCATAGGAAGTACTTCAGGGGGAATCGACTTCGCCTCGGTCCCAAGCATTAGCATCGGGTCGTGGCCGAGGAAGGCCTACAGGTGGCCTGGCGTTTCCAGTTGGTGACCCACGATCGCCTCCACCCGCGGCCTTTTCCTTCGGTTGGGCTTCCGGTTTGTGGCCGGCAAAGGCTTTATATTCAACCAAGGACTTAGTCACAGCCATGGCCGTGGAAAGATCACGAGCATTGCACCGTTTCAATTCTTGTTTCACCCAGGGTCTGAGCCCCCCGACCAACTGGTGGAAGGCTTCACTATCACTCATCGACGGGATCTGTAGCAGTAGTTCCGAGAATTTCTTCACATAATCTCGTACTCCGCCCTTCTGCTCAAGGTGCCGGAGCTCATCCCTCGCTTCCTCCTCGGCATAAGCCGGATAGTATTGCCATCTGAACTCTTCAACAAATTTCTCCCAAGTGAGAATAGGGTCACCACTTCGATCATCGGTCCGACATCTCCACCAAAGTAGAGCATTGTCCGTCAAGTACATTGCTGTCGTGCCCACTCGAGTCAAGCCATCCTTCATCCCCGTGGCTTGGAAGTATTGTTCCATATACCACAAGAAATTGTCAACGTCCTTGGCTACGCGCGATCCCGAGAATTCTTTCGGCTTTGGAGCATCTATCCGCATTGCAAGTTCCGTCGGGGTCCCCCTCCCTGATGGCACGGACATCCTCTCGGCCATTTCAGCTCGAATTCCAGCCATTTCGGCTTGCATGGCCTCCATCAGGGCCTCCAAGGCCTCGTTGTTCCGCCTCATTTCCGCGGTGGATGTAGTCAATTCCCCCATCGTGCCCAACACCTCCCCTCGAAGCTCCCCCAGGCCAGATTTGAGCTCCAGCACCTCTGCCTGTAGCTCATCCCTTCCGACCGCAGCTCCTTCGATGCTTGGGGCCACGTCTTCAACTACGCCCTGAACATCCGCGAGGGCCACCTCTATCCTGGCCACTCGGGATTCCAATTCATCGATCGCATCCCGCGAGCTAGAGGAAGGACGACTCCTCTTCGCCCTACGATGTCGGTCGGCCTTCCGATCCCTTTCCTCATCCGTTCTCTCGTTTCTTACAATTTCGGATTGTAGATCCATCGTACTTCAAATCAAGCCTTGGCTCTAATACCACTTGTCACGGGTCGATTCTCTATCTTGCGTTCTTGAGCCCGTGCAGCTTTAGGAAAGTGATTTCCAAGTCAGCCTAGCCGATCGGATCGAGGGTAGTTCACAAGAGGATCAAGTCGGGTCGAGAAAATTGAAAGGAGAATGAGAGATTTTGTATCGATTGATCGAACATTACAAAGAGAAGAGTCGGGCCCCTTTTATACAAGTCTTTGGTCGAGAGGATCGGCCAAGTAGCCGCTGGAAAAGACCGTTGCTCATCCCATCATCAGCCCGTTGGAGTCTGCAGTGACCGTTGGAGGATCGGCCGGGTCGAGCGAATTGATCAGCTAGGATCGATCAGGCGGATCGATCATGGATCGGTCCTTGGATCGATCGGATGGATCAGTCGGATCGATCCCTGGTCGATCGCGTGGATCGATCGGATCAGTCGCTGCTTCGGTCCAAGGGATCGACCAGGGATCGGGTGAGGTTGTTCGAGGGTCCTCACCGATCGATCCCGGATCGATACCAAGGTTCGTCCATGGATCAATCGAGCGGCACATCTTGGATCGTAGCGGATCGATCCTTGGTCGATCCCATGGATCGGAGAGGATCGCTAGGGATCGAGCATAGATCGATCCCCGTCGGGTCTGAGGGGCTGTCTCTGATCGGGCGCTGATCCAATCATGATCCAGCGCTGGTCGATCTTGCATCGAGTCACGGGCCATCCATGATCGGGTCATGGCCCATCCGTGATCCATCCGTCCGGGGCACTGGCCGATCCAAGGATCGGGCGCTTGGACTATGCGCTGATCAATCCCTGGATCGATGCGGGTCTGAGCGGTTAGGACGGTTATGGCCGGGTGATCACCCGGTCCGTGTCACATGCATGAGAGTATAATTCCAAAGTTTAGAGCTGTCCATTTATTGTGAGCTTACATTGTAAATAAAAAGGTATGATACATACTTGCTTTGTGAGAGCAGAAGACTCTGTGAAGTCTTGGACCTGAATTGTAACTCTTTTGATTCATAGTGGAATCCAGCCGATAAGCTGTCAACCCGAGAGAGTGGACGTAGGCTTGAGCTAAGTCGAACTACTATAAACTCTGTGTCTTGATCTCCTCTCTTAACTCTCTTATTGTGCTCGTAACTCTTGCTATTTTACTCGTTTATTACGCTTCATACGATGTGTATTTTATACTTCCGCAAAAGTTTTTAAAATCACCTATTCACCCCTAGGTGATCGCACTAGATCTTTCATACATAACTCAATTACTCTACTAACTCCTAAAAGCTAGGGCAGCTAAGAAACAAATAAGATAAATTTGCAGAAAAGAAAACTGCTATTACTTCAACATATATTGCATGGGATCTGTAATAGCCGCGCAGGAGGTTGGCCCAACAGCCCATGCCGAGCCCAGCCCATCACCCGAGCAAGCCCACGCCGTAGCCCCTCTCTCTCCCCTGTTCTCTCTCTCGCACGCGGAAGGTTGGGAAGCTTGCTGTGCAGGCCCCACGTTGGCAAGACGCCCGACCATTTGCCCGGGGACTACTACAGCAGCCCTAGGGAACCGGCCGGATGTGACCCCGGCCAATGGGAGCTCGCTGTGGGTTGCGTCCGGCGAGGAAACTTCCCCTGCAAGCCGTGACCCCCTATTTTTCGTCTGCCCGGATAGCCATCTTTGGAGTCGCTTTTCTCTCACCTCGGACCTCCGTTTGAATCGTGGTTGGTGCCGTTGGAATTGTGGAGACTCCATCTTCAAGCAGCCACCAACCATCATTGACGACTCGAGCCCCACTGCCGTCGCCAGCCCCCGAAACAACCTCCCCTTGCAGCCGACTCCCCTGTTTTTTGGTGAGCTTGCAAGCCTTGTTTTGGCCGTGTCTCTCATTTTCTTCGATTTTTAGCTCAAGTGGGGTGTTTCAATGGGTTTGTAGACATGGGTAAATGCTAGATTAGCCTTTTAATTCGTTTGATTTGGTTTGATTTTGGTTGATTTGGAGATTGAACTCGTTTGCCCCAATTTTTGCAAAACCGAACCCTAGCTTTTCCAATTGGACGAAGCAGCCTTACCCATCCTCAATTGATGTTTCCAATCAAGTATTAGAGGTGTTGTGAGTGCTATGGAAGTGTTGTATTGGTTTGATTCGAACCGATTGAGAGGTTTTGAGACTTGATTTTGTTGTTTCTTCCCCAAATCGCCGAACCGCCGCCCCTTTCCCTTTGAAGTCCGATTTCTCCCTCCTCCGACCACCTCAGCTGCCGTGGTTGGTGTCGTTGGACTCGTATGGAAGTCCTCTACAAAGCCCAACCCACCTTGGCTTTCGATTTGCTCTGTGTAGGAAGAATCGGGGCAAAAACAGAGCAAAGCTCGGCCGAACCATTCGCGAACAAGGCCGCTGTTCTTTCTCTCGCGTGTGGGCCTCGTGGGCGCATGTTGGGCTCAACTAGTGGGCCACGAACAACCCAGATCCATGGCTGCAAGTCTCGGCCCGCGATGAAGGAAGAAAAGAAAAAGAAGAAAGAAAAAGGAAAACGAAAAAATGGGAAATTAAATCCGCGGACCGCCGACGTTATTTTGGAATTGCATAACAAAGGTGAGGAAATTGCCTAAATCGCTATTAGGCATGCCTGTGAGCTAGTTAATTATGTTTATTATTATTAATGCTATTAATGTTATTAGTATTATTAATATGTTATTTATTTGCTTGTTTATTGATATTATTATAATTAGTGTGGTTATTAATTTTGTTACTTATTAATTATTATTTATTAGTCTAATTATATTATTATTATTGTTAGATGGGTAAATTAGGAATGTTTAGCCAAGTAATTGGTTTGTGAAGGTAAGGTTGAGAATTCAAGGAACGATTTGGACTATAAGCCAGTATTGGACGGCTTTAGTTAGTTTATTTAGACAGGCAATTTATTTATTTATTTGCAGCAATTTATTTATTTATTTACAGCATTTATTTATTCAAAGTTTAGTATTATTTTATTATTACAATTGATTGTTTATTTAGACTACGTGGTTAATCTAGATCAACGGGACTTGGGATTAGACTAGACTTGAGTGACGGACTAGGAATTCGTGGGATTGATGTGAACTTAGCTGGTTGTTTAGTGACAAATTAGAGACCCTAGGGCCGAGGTAAACCTAGTTGCGGGATAGGGAGTTAACCTGCTGAGATACCCAGTATCTCACCCCACCACCCCAAACCCTCTCAGGTAAGGAGCATGGAATACGAAGACTTTGAACCACATGTATCAGATTAGCCCGCTGATGGCGGTTAGGTGATTACCAACCAAGTGACCAAAGGCGGTTGGGTGTACGAGGATCACGCGATCACCCTGTGGGAATTTGACGAGGCCTTTTGGGTTTGGGTACCCCACCAGTATGAGATTGGATACATGGGAAAGGTGGGTGAACCTCTGAAGGTCTATCGGGAGCGCCACAATTGCCCGTGGGGAGGGTTCGTGGATTACGTCCTGGGCATGTGGAGAGATGATCCCCCAGATGGAAGTGTCTTCAATCCTTAGAGTGAACTTCGAGGATGGTCTACTGTTATATTTTGTGGTGGGAGGTTGACTGTAAATTAGTTTGAAGTGTTTTAAGTTTTCATATGGGGACTTCGATTGTAATATTTTGAGATGGAAGGTTATCGATTATGGTTAATTATCGCTTGTCTGCATATTACTATGATCTTCGGTTTGGCTGTGATTTGGAGACGAATTAAAGAAGAACTGGGACCCATCACGCGCTCGAAAAATGGGGCGTGACAGGATCTGTGCAAGGCCACAAAGTACCCTAGCCAAATTCTTCTTTGTCCCACGATTGGTAATGGCATCATGAATCTCACGTCAAAACCAATGCTGAAGGTAGTGTCTACATTTGAATTGCTGCATATGTTGTTGGTGTTCTATTGGAACCGTTTTCGTGAGGGGCAATGCCAGTTCCACTGTCCATTCATGGAGAAACCAGATAAAGGTACAATTTACGCAAACACCATTTACTGATGTTTGTGGCCTGTAGGATGCACTTAGAAGCCGTCCACTGCCACTCAGCTCTTCGATCATGATGACAAAGAGAGAAACCAAGAAAAAAAGTAAGAACCAGCATCCATGGGCGACGTTGTGAGGACCCTGAGCCATCACGGGCCTGCACCTTCGTCGGCCCTCGTGGTGAAATCGATCCTCAATACTGCCTTCAGTGTCGCCATTCTTCATTTGAGTTGATCAAGCCGTCCAACCCGAATCTCCAGGAATTGATGATAGGATGGGAATCCGAAATGGATATGACGGAGATCTCATGAGAACGAGTTACAAGAGGGGAGGGCGCTCGTGATTGTAAAATTGAGCAGGGTGGTTGCGAGCCTTTAAATTGATGTGCTGCTTGGAGAAGGAACTTTCCGTCCACCGTTCACTTCTCCTCTTCTTATTCCATTCGCCTGCTGCCCCCGCATTTCCGGATAGAAATCCTGAACGTTGCTTGTATCCATCGATAAATCTATATATAATAAGAAAAGTGGGAGAACACATCATCGCAAATTTTTTTTTTCAACTTCTCTTCTCGTTAACTAAAAAAACAAACACGGAAAGACGAAGCTTTCACCTAGACAGAGGTTTTTTTTTCCCTTCTTGTTCAATTTAATAGCACGTGAATCTTTAATTTCTGTAATAGACATAATGTTTGATCTAACGAGCAAAAAGATGTTCAGTTTATTTCTGATTCATTCTCTAAATTTGCTATCAAAGCCTCTCCTTCTCAAGGATGGAAAGAATGGAAATATCACAAGAATAAATGAAACCTTTCTTTGAGACAATCTTAGAAGCGAGCAGCTGGCCATCCATATGCCCACAACTTGATTGCGAACAAAGATTAAAATTTCCCGACTCGTCAAAAGTCATTATTTTTACTAATGTTTGAGACAACGATATCTGAAAGACAAGCGCATTCATCGCGTAAATGATTTAGGAAGAAATCTTGAGAATTCACAAGTGCCGGAGTGATTTGGCTGAGACGCCCATCGCTCGTGTCTCTGTTGTGCTCGTTTAGCTGCACATAAAGCTCTGTTGCAGTAGCCTCACCATGAAGATTGTTACTTTGTTTAACGGGTGCTATAGTGATGTGAGCAATATAAAGGCATTAAAAAGGGTCAGAGGTGGATCTAAAAATGAATTGGTACTTAGATGTGCTCTCTCCGTAACATTGTCGAAGCTTTGTAGAAGGCATGTGTCACACTCCCGAATCAACTCACCCACGAAATCATCTACTTTGACAGATCCCTCATTGAGCATGCCTTTTTTTTTTTTTTGGCTCTGGTACATAGGTAGACACTTTCTGTGGAGTTCACTTGAGCTTCGTCTGATCTAGAATGCTTAGTACTGAAATTCCAACAACCGTTGCTAAGACATTTCGCCTCTTGTGAGCTAATTTCAATGTCCCATATATAATCCAAGGATTCCCAATGTGCAACTCGGTCTATCTGTATTCCCTTTGTTATTTTTTAAGCCTATCAAAAGTTGCACCTTATTTAAACCCTCTTGTCCCACTCTCGTTGTTTGGGCCGTTGCAACATGAAAATATAGGATTCGAATCCTATAAACTTATAACCAAAGCTCATCCGGTCCCATTCATTCATATCGTCCTCCCTTAGAAAGAAATAGATTCTCACCTATTAAAACGAAAATAACAGGAAGCCATTTGCGTTGAATAATAGACAAGAGTGTAATATGATGTTTTCATTCATTCATACATCACCAATATCTAAGTAAATGGGTTATAATTTAAGACGAAATAATATTGTCATCATCCATCACACCTGGTCAATTCTTTTCTGTTCCGTTGATCAATTATAAGATCTTTAATATAAATCCATACAAAACTTTGTGCATCTTATATTGCAATTTTTAGTGCTTGGTTATTTTTAGTACCAAAAAGTTAACGAATTTTATGCTTATAAGGTATTTGATCCACCAGTAATATCTACTCTTACATAATGAAATTTAAATTAAATTGACTTTCAATGTGCACAGTAAATTCTTTTTATGGAGAAGTATTCAAATAAATGTAAATAACTCTTATGCCCGGTAACTTTTTGTACGATGGAGTTTTAGCGGCCATAAAGAAATGGTTCAGTGAATTTAGCATATCTATTAAACTAAAGGGTAGATACCACAAAAAATATCAAATTCTTCACACTATGACACAAATAACATAATTTTTTTAATATTATTAAAAATCCAAAACTTATCTTTTATGACATAAACACCTGATTTTTTTTTGTTAAGTTAAGCTTTGTATTGACTTTATCAAATATGATGTACAATGCTAGAAAATATATCGGTACCACAAAACATACACTTAAGAGTGTTTGTGTAACACCTATGAGTGGAAGGGTACCAAGCTTACAAAGAAAAACTAAACACAAAGCCCAGACAATGGGTACAATCGAAGGAAATTACATATCCAAAAAAAATAATTGGGTCAAGACCCCAACTTCTTTGTAGTCTCCTATTTCTTGGAGAATCATGAATCAGACAGAGTGAAATGGCTTTATTCTTCACCATCTTAATCAACTTCTTCTTCAGGGCCAAGATGACTACAACTTTGTTTCTGAAAATATGTTGTTCATTTCCTTCCAAATGATGTGGCATAAAGCTCCAAGAGAAAACCTAGACATGCTCTGATGGAAATATTTTCCTAAAAAAAATTTCCTAGCCCAAGTGAGAGTGTGCATCCAAGATAGGGATCGCCAAGCAAGATTACATTTGCCCGCCCAAAAAATGCGCCAATTGGTTAGTAATTGGACACCCAGAGAACAAATAGTCTATGGAATCTGGCTTACTATTACAAAAAGGGAAATTTGTAATAGCCGCGTTTCGGACTCGGTTCGCATTTACGGCCTCGGGAAAATTTCTGGGAAATTTCATAATTTCCTTTTTATTTTGTGAAATTTTTGAAAGGCTCTTGAATTATCGAAATTAGTGATTAAAAATTTTATTTATGCCCAAAATGTCAAAATCTTGGTATTGGGAAATTTTAAGAAATTTAAAAAAATTTCCCAAATTTTTACGAATTTTTAAATTAATTTTCCAATTTTCGGAAATTAAAATATTATTATTTTAATTAAATTTCCGAACCGACCAGCAAACCGACCGGCCCAACCGCATGAACTAGGCGGTCCGACCGGGTCGGATCGAACGGCACGCGCCACGCACGCGCGCAGCTCTCCCCCTCTCTCCTTCTCTCTCCTTCTCTACGACATTTCCTCGAACAGTTAATGTGCGCCCATCAACTGTTGCAACCGTCGCCTCAACGATCGCCTCGCCGCTGCCACCACCCACCTCTCGTCCTTGAGTGATGGCCGGAGTGATGTGGAGCCAATAGGGGACCTCCACGTTGCGCCGGCGAGCTGATTTTCAGCTCGCCCCCAACCACCCCACCCAGTATACACCGAGCACCATCTCCACTTCCAGCTCACTTTTCTCTCAGCTCGGACCTCCTCTCGCCTCGCCGTTGGTGTCATTGGAGAGCCTGCAACGTCCTCTGTCCGAAGCCACCAACCACTGCCTTCGGTTCCGTCGGAGTCGCCGCCGGTAGCCCCCGAAAGGAGGCTCCACGATTAGGGTTTTCTGGAAATTTTTCTAGAAAACCGCAAGACCACAACCAAAATCCGATGAGTTCTTCCTCTTCCCGACCTCCTTAGCTCGATTGGTTGCCACCAATCGATTCCTTGAGGTTTCTAGACCTTGTTTACGGTCCTTAACTCGTCCGATTTGCCTTGTAATCGACGGATTTAAGCTCGAAACCTAACCTCTCCTCTGGAACCCTAGACCTTGAGCCGCCAGCTTCGTGGCCGGATCTCTCCCAGCTCCGACCACCTCAGCTCACGGCACTACCACTGTTCGACGCGTCGGAGGAGCAACTTCCAGATCTGACCAGTCTCGAGCTTCGGTTTGGCCAGTGGACAGAAAATAGCGGCCAAACCCGACGCGCCTCGACAACCCGACTCGCGACCCGAGAAGTCGAACCGGGTCTGTGACTCACTGGAGAAGACGACCGTCGCCGTCGCCGGAGCAGTCACCGTCGCCGGAGGCTGGTCAACGGGCTTGACCAACCCAGCCCAGACCCAGCGAGCCAGACCTAGCAGCTAGACCCAGCAGCCAGGCCCAGCAGCCCGACCTAGAGACTAGCCTAGGCTAGGCGACCCAGCCCAGCAAGCCGATCTAGCCACAGGCCCGGCCCAGCCCAGGTAGCCTGCGAGAAGAAAAGAGAAAAAAAAAAGAGTAATTTTCTCTTGGCCTTCAGCAGGTGCCTGAACTAGCAGGGTGGAAGACAAGAGACTCACAAGTGAGTGGGCTCTAAACCTTTATTAGACGCATTTACTGCTTTAGTAGAAATTGCGTAGAATTGGCTAGAATGGTTAAAATTGTTAGGATTCCTAGAAATTGGGATTGAATGATTGATTGTTTGATTGATTGACTAATAGATTGATTGTTTGGCCGCATAGAATGGATGGATCGACCGGTGATAGTCTAGTGGTGACGTTCCTCGCTGAATGCGAGAGGCACCTTAGTACTATAGTTGGCGTGTGGGGGTGCCAAGGGCACAAGCCCTTGAGAAAGTTGAAAAAGTTCAACTTGGGCATGGCCGTGGATTAAGCACCTTGAGATGGTGACGGTGTCGGTCTCGCACTTCATATTATTTTTTGGAGTTACTTAATTAAATTAGCAAATTAAATTAGTTTTGCAATTTATTTATTAAATTCAATTATTAGATTATCAGTCTTGCAATTTATTTATTAAATTCAATTATTAGATTATCAGTCTTGCAATTTATTTATTAAATTCGATTATCAGATTATTAGCCTTGCAATTTATTTATTAAATTCGATTATTAGATTATTAGCCTTGCAATTTATTTATTAAATTCAATTATTAGATTATTAGTTGTGTGGTTTAATCCGATCAATTACTCTCGGCAACCATGAGATGGGGAGTCTTCCGAATTAGACTAGTCACGAGTACTAAGCGTAGTATGATAGGATCTTGAGATATGAGATGTTAAAGTCGGTTCCCTAGCTAGGATAGTCGGACATACTGTATAGAGACTAAGAGTTGGGAGAGACGTCCTAAGGACCCTAGGGTAGGGGTGTTCCTAATCTAGGGTTAGGGTTCGTTCACTGGGACATCAAGTATCTCACTCCACCACCCCCACCATCCTAGGACCCTACTATGGACCTGGAGCAGGAACTCTCCGACTTGGAGAACCAGCTAGAGGAGGAGGACCCCCAGGAGGAGGAGCCCATCGAGGAAGAGGACTGGGATCAGCAGGAGCTAGAGGTGGAACCTCTAGAGGAGGAGGACCCGAAGGAGGACTTGGAGCTGGAGGCTCCCTTTAGTTCGAATGAGGAGACAGAAGACCTGGAGGAAGAGATAGGAATGGTCCCTGACCAACCTATCGATAGAGGGTGTGTGATTAATCAGAGGGTGAAGGAGTCCGGGATGATCATAGAGTCTCAGAGCCAGACCGAGTGGATTTGGAGCATCCCGAAGCAGACCTGGTTCCCACACCAGCATGTAGTGGAGTACATGGGGTTCCCAGAGACCAAGATGGAGTACCTGTGGGAGCGGTGCGAAGTACCATGGGAAGGCTACCGATGATCCCGACGGGGGAGATGACTCAGAGGATGGGACAATTATCGACCCGAAGCCTCTTAGTGTACGTGAATGGCTAAAATCAGTTAGTGCACCGTAGGCTAGTCCACCCCTCTTACCCTTCCTCGCAACTTTTGGATTGTACAGCTGAGCGGAGGCTCGAACCTTAGGACTTTTGATACTTCCCTCCTGGTCTGATCTATTTTGTATTTTGGAATGATGTGGACTCGTTATGAAGTTATTTGTAATGAAGTAATTTAAGGTTTCTATCTTAGTTCTTGTTCTTAATTTCTGCGATTGAGTACTGGAGTCGAAATTACGGTGGGAGTTGAAGTGAAATTGGATCCTGAAGGGATGGCTACGTCTCCGAAGTATCGGGGCGTGACACAATTTGCTTCCAAGATTCTATGACAAGATAATAGGAATACCTAGGTTGGTAACCTATTACGCGTCATAAGCCATAAGTGAATTTGGTGTCTCGGATTTATCATTATATCCCATATAAAAGAATGCCACGGGACTGTCAGTCACCTGGATCGAATGATGCTCCAAGCTGAAGTCAAAGTGAATGAACCTGAGGCATGCCCTAACCAAATGAATTGGTCCGTCTCATCCGCAATAAGAGGTAGAGGTGTACCTTATTCCGTTGATCTGTCCAATAACAACAATTGTCGTTGACCAACACCCACAATTTTTTTTATCACAAAATAATTCAAACTTATACATAAGTGACATGTATCCTTTATTCAATTCCATTTAAGAAAAATTTATCATGTTGATATAAGTTTGGGATTTTTTATGATACCAAAAAAAAGTTTGGATTATTTCTATAATGATGGGCAGTTTAGCATTGTTAATGACACAAAAAAGTTCAGGTGTGTATTGTAGTAAACATAGTTTTGGATTTTTTTTTTGTGGTGTTAATAGTAAACTAAGTTTAAATTGCGAAATACAGATGGAGCCACCATTTATAATGATCGTCGTCAAATAATGGAAACTATTGACTTTTCATAAAATGCAAGTTGCTTTTACTCTCCGTGTGCGGACCAAGAGAGCCCACCGGCCGGCCACGAGATCTAACGGCGGAGATTGAATTGGTCAAAAAGATTGTCCCAAAGTCATCTCTTTGAACTATAAACCCCTCCCCCCCGAAGGAAACGACGATCCGACCAAACCCGACACAAGGTCGCGCAACTCGCTTTGGACGATCGTCTTCCTACATCCGATCCGAAGCGAAGACTCAACTGACCCTTGATCGCAATGGGGTTCACGTTCATCATGAACGCGCTGTGTCGTCCCGCGACGACGTGCGGCTCTTCCTTTGCATGGTGCTCGTCTTGCCAGCCACCGCCGCTCGGCTACCACCGCACGCCTCGCGGCGTGTCCGCCATGTTATCCGCCATGATGCTCGGTGGACTGTAAGTCACCCTCTTCTCTTCTTTTTCTCCTCCACCTCAAAGCACACCAACAAAAAGATGGAAAAGAAAAATCCAGTCTTCAAACTTCGTTGCATTTTGTCAGGGCCTTGGGACTACTCGCCCCGACCATGCTGGCAGTCGTCAAATCAAAAGCCTCCAAAATCTTCCGCAAACCCCTCACGACAGCCAAGAGAGAGGAGACAAACAACCCTGAAGCCACGACGAGTGTCGGCGACGCCCCGGCACTGTCCGGCGAGGAGTACGAGGTTTTCCTGAGCTTCAGGGGGGCCGACACTCGCACCGGTTTCACCGATTGCCTCTACCATGACATGCTCGGCGCCGGAATCCGCGTCTACCGAGACAACGAGGAGCTCCGCGTCGGGAGGGAGATCGGTGGCGAGCTCATGCGGGCGCTCGACGTGTCCAAGATCTACGTGCCCATCTTCTCCAGGGACTACGCGTCGAGCTCGTGGTGTCTCCGCGAGGTCGCGCACATGGTGGACTGCGTGGCGCGTTCAAAGGGGAATAAGGAGATTTTGCCGGTGTTCTACAACGCGTCGCCTTCGGATGTGAAGCTAAGGACTGAGCTGTACAGGAATGCCATGGCCAAGCACAGGAAGAGGTTTGGGGCTGAGGAAGTGAAGAGGTGGGAGGATGCTCTTGTTGAAGTTGCTGAATTGAAGGGATGGGACCTTAAAGCAAGAGGGTAATTACTAGTTTTCCAATATTCTGTTTTTTTTTTTTATTTCCTGTCAGTTGAACACTCTTTTTTTTCCTAAGGTCAGAGTGTCATTTATACACTTTTTGATAGTTTTATTAGAATTTACAATTTGAATTCCTCAATCTTTGCCATTTTGTGTAAGATTTCTAGGTCGACAGCTTGAAATGCGGGAAGAATTTAGCAGTAATCGTACATTGCCTGCATTCTCAGTTAAGTGCTAGTATATCCTGTGTTGGGGGTGGTTATTGATGTGTAGACTCATGATATCTAGCAGACTCTCCATTTTAGTAGTCAACAACCAACTTTCAAAATCGACCAAAAAAAAAAAAAAAGCCAACTTTCAAGATTAATGAGCTTGAATTATCTATGTTCTGTTCCCGACTTTGATTGGCCTTTCATCAGTGTAAGTGAGAACCGGCAGGAGAAAACTGACGAGTTGATTAACTCCCCGTTTTGGCCATGCTCACTCGAATACCAACCACATCAGGAAGTTCCACAAACAAATTTGAGTGATTTGGCTAGTCTAGAATGCTATTTCTAACTTCAGAATACAGTTCAAATGGAGACCAAGCACAAAACATCAAGGGGTAAATCGTAAATTAACCATCACATCAAGAAGGCATTTGCAATGAGATGATATGTCACAGTATCCTCCTCTGTCATACATGTGGCTTCCATAGATCTAGAACCTACAAATACTTGAGGGTGCTACAAGTTCAAACATATTCAGAAACTTGTGACATGTTATGCCTTGTCCGAGATCTAACATCACATACATACCCCGATGTTTTAAGGAGTGAAGCAACTAGTGGTTTCTGAGGAATGCTTTTAGCAAGCCTCTTTTTTTGCCTTGTCCATCATTTTGTCTTCACTGGATACTTATTTACTTTTTTTCTCTGTCTTCTTTTCATCAATCCTTTCTTTTATGTTTTCTTTACTTTCTGGCATGGCTCAATTTTTTAACTTATAAGTCCAGTTATTTGTTCCATCCTGCTCAATCTAGCTTGGAAATCATTCATGATGCATGAAAAACTTTCAGCTTAAGTTGCATTTCCTATTCGTAGTATAAAAAGAACTAAAAGATAGAGAAACCATGAAGACAGACTTATATTGTTAGGAAAAAGGTATAAAACGTCGGAACTCCGTCTAGTATGTAAAATTTTACCTTTGTAGAATGTGCATTTTTGAAGTGACTCCTTGTTTGCGAATCTTCTATGAGTAAATCCAAATTATTTTGCTTCAACTCGAAAGAGATAACATCTCTAAAAAATGTCTTCTTTCAACTGAGGTAGTACATATATGTGGCAGGCATGGGGAAGCTATTAAGTTGATTATCCGAGAGGTTTTGGTTAAGTTGAAGATAAAACATAAGTATGTGATAAATCAGTTGGTTGGATTGGATGATCATGTAGAAGAGATAATGAAGCTATTGGATGTTGACTTTGAAGGTGTTCGTTTTGTTGGTATCCACAGGATGGGCGGTGTTGGTAAAACAACTCTTGCGAAGGTTGTCTTCAATCAGCTCTCTTCGTACTTCGATAATTGCTGCTTTCTTGGAGATGTACGAGAATCATCAGTGAAAGGGGGCCTAGTAAATTTGCAGAAACAGTTATACTCTGACATTCTTGACTCTAGATTCGTGGACAACATTCATGACATTGATAATGGCATTAACCAGATCGGAACAAGATTTCGCAGCAAAAAGGTCCTTATCGTTTTGGATGACGTGGATAAAGAAGAACAACTAGAGAAGCTAGCAGGGGCACGAGATTGGTTTGGCTCAGGAAGTAGGGTAATCATTACAACCAGGAATGAAATTACTTTAAAAGTCCTGGATGAGATTTTGATATACGAATTAAAGGAACTGGATCATGATCAAGCTCTTAAGCTTTTCTGTATACATGCTTTTAGAAAAGAATCTCCACCATATCAATATGATACTCCTGCGTCAGAAATTGTTGTCACAACTGGAGGGCTTCCTTTAGCTCTTGAGGTCATAGGCTCATTTCTTTATTGCCAACCAGAAGAGATATGGAAAGAGACTGTGGAGAGGTTAGCAAGAGTACCTCATAAGGACGTTCGACAGCAGTTGATGATCAGTTATGAAGCATTAAAAGATGAGGAAAAGCAGATTTTTCTCGACATTGCATGTTTTTTCGTCAATGGCACAAAAAAGACAAATGCAATTTACATGTGGGAAGCTTACAATTATTTTCCTGAGACTGGGATTCAGGTTCTTATGCAAATGTCTTTGGTGAAGATTGTTGATGGTAATACAATATGGATGCATGACCAGCTCAAAGATCTTGGGAGGCAAATGGTTCAGAGGGAATGCTTGCATGATCCTGGAGAGCGTAGCAGGGTGTGGGTTTTTGAGGAAGCCCTCGACGTTGTAAGAACAAAGCAGGTAAATAAAATTCACTGTTTTCATGAATTGGGTATGTGTATAGAAGAGTTCACATTTCCACTTAGAAGCCTCTCGATTCTTTACCCCAAAAGAGAATCGGAATATTTCTCAAAATCATGCTTGTTCATTTGTGTTCGTTTTGGCAGAGAAAGAAAAAATTTCAGGCGCTTTTATTAGCTGGAAGTCATTTTCAACCGCTTGTAATTACACATGAAGAACTTAGTAGGTTGCCCAACCTGAGGTTCCTTGAATTAGAGGAGGGAACCTTTGCTGGAGACTTTGGGGATGATTTTTCAAAGTTAAGATGGATTTCTTGGTATTCTCCTAGGCCAATAGATCTTGAGGTAACCAATATTTCTTTAAAGAATCTGGTCGTCTTTGAGATTGTTGCAGGTAGCATAACGGAGAATTGGAGCGGATGGAGCCTAATAAAGGTGTGATATTCGTTCAATTTGATTCTGATTGGAATTTAATGTAATATTTACTGTTTTCTTCTCTTGATGGTGAATCACTTTTCGTAGATGGCAAAAAATTTGAAAGTTCTAAACATCAGAGGTTGGCAAGGCATAACTAGAACACTGGACTTCTCTGGATGCTTGAGTCTAGAAAGGCTGAGTTTCTATAATTGCATAAACTTGGTCGAGATTGACCACTCCATTGGGAAGATGAAGCGCCTTATTTACTTAAATTTTAAAGAGTGCATCTCTCTTAAGGATTTGCCTGAAGAAATCGGAAGGCTTACAAATCTGAAGCACTTTGCTTCCAGTGGATGTTTTCAGAAACTCCCAGATTCATTTGGGAAATTGACATCACTGAAGGAGTTGGATCTGTCCAACATACAAATTGAATGCCTTCCTGATTCTATTGTGATAATAAGTTTATGTCTGTCCTTAATCTAAGGCACACAAAAATTAGGAAACTCCCAGAGACTATTGGGAAGCTTGTGAGACTGGAGTCTCTCTCTCTCTTTGGGTGCGTAAAGTTGGAAAAGCTGCCGGACTCAATTGGGAAGCTAGAGTCTTTGCAGGAGTTGAATCTGTCCAGTACTAATATTGTCGAATTTCCAGATTCGATTGGAAATCTGAAGAAATTAAAAGTGATATCAATGGAACATACTCCAATAAGGAAATTGCCTATTTCTATTGGAATGTTAAAGAATCTGGAAGAGCTACATGCTAGTGATTGTGAAGAATTAAGCGGTGAAATTCCGAGTGAAATTGGTGGACTGTCCTCTTTGAAAGTCCTTGAACTATCCGATGCCCATATTTCTGGAGTACCGACAACAATCAATCATCTTTCCCACCTTGAAAGACTGGACTTTACAGGTTGTAATGAGGTTGAAGAATTGCCCGAGCTTCCAAAAAGTCTTATATATCTGCATTTTCGATCATTGGCATTGCGTGTAGTTCCAGATCTCTCACACTTGACTAATCTGGTCGATTTGCTCTTATCTGATGGCTCTGAAGATGTGCTTCAAGCTTCATCCGATCTGTTGCCAAGTTCTAGCTTAGGGTGGATTAGGAGGTTGTCCAAACTGAAGAAGTTGGAATTGTCCCTTCCTAATATCCCTGCACCACCTACTGAGTTTGGTTCGCTTCCTCGTCTAAATGAGCTTATTTTATGTGGACTAGACCTGCAATCATTAACACACCTTCCTCCTTCCTTATCGGAGCTGCAACTTGTTCATTTCAACTCAACAGTATCTTGGTCAATCTTTTCCAACTTGAAAAACTTGTCAGAGCTACGGCTTTCTCAATCTCAGCTTCAACAGATGGAACTCAGTGGACTCGATCAACTGAGAGCATTGTCAGTGACTAAATATGAACTCCTCGAGAGGTTATTCATCCCGGCAAGCTTAAAGAAGCTTAAAGAATTGTGGGTATTAGAATGTCCAAAGCTAGTTGCGATTGAAGGTTTGGAGGCGCTAGTCCTTGGAAGAAATGAATGTGCAGGACTGTGATTCCCTTAAAAGGTTGTGCGACCTATCAAGCTCAAAGTTGCTGAGGTGTTTGTTGATATCAGACTGCTATGAGCTTCGTGCTGTTGAGGGCCTCAGCGGTTTAGAATCCTTAAAGGCATTACTTGTTTATGATTGCAGTTCACTGGAGAAGCTAATTATTCCATCGAGCTTATATAAGCTAACACAATTGGAGGTTTCAGGATGTCAGAAACTGATTGAGATTCTAGGTCTTGGAGCATTGGAATCGTTGGAGACTTTAACCATTAAAAAGTGTCAATCTATGATCAAACTATGTGAGTTATCAAACTTACAGATGTTGAAGTCTCTGTCAATTGTTGGATGCCATGAGCTACAAGCTATTGACGGTGTCGATGAGTTAGAATCTTTGCATGATTTCTATGTTTCTAGCTGTTGGAAATTGGAAGCTCTGATGGACGTATCAAACACGAAGATACCTGATGATTGCCTCATAACAATTCGAAAGTGTCGGAAATTACGAAGCTGCGGTTATCCTAATGTTGAGGACCTTCCATACAGGGATTACAAGGACGAGATTTTTGCGACAACAAATTCTCCTACGGAGTCACTCCCTTTAGAGACATCAGACGAGGTATGCATATTCTCTCTTCATAAGTGGGAGCATAGCCCTTGCCCCTTTTTTATTTATCCTTTGTAATAACGTGAGTAGTCTGGTCTTAAAGACCATAAGGTCTGACTTGTTTACTTATTCCACCTTCACATATCGTTTCTCTTCATCGAATTTATCAGGAAAAACTTAACACATGGATAGGCAAATAAAAACAATTAAGTTTGTTGACATGTAAGAGGAGAAAGTACCGTCTAAGAGATAGATTAGTTATGGTTCACGGTGTTGTCATTCATTATAAGACACAGTAAAATTGCATTTCTTGTAGGAAGAAGATGAAACGAACTACGAAGGGGAAGAACTGAAGGTGGATGGAGACAGCTCTGATGATGATAGCTCAACTATGATCGTGACTTCTCACGAACCTGGTACTGAGCTTTGACTTCGATTTCTTTTGTCCGCGATGGTGAAGAAGGGACCCAAATATGAACCACAAGCTTTCTTGTTTGCACCAGGGAGCTTCATCTTTAGTTTCTTCCTAGTCGATAAACTAGAAGGAATAAGAGTCATGTAGTCCCCGAAACTTTTCCAAATTATGTAATTGGATATCTGAATTTTTCTATGCAATTGGGTCCTGAAAATATATGTTTACTTTTTGTTCGAGTTGAACTTTTTTGTTAAAGTGAAAACGGAATTGCTGGCGTGGACTAACATGTTGGTGCCACATCATGCTGACCGGACAAGTTGGTACTTATGTGTAATTGCCCGAGAGAGAGAGAAGAAAAGGTAGTCTGCAGGGACAAGTGGCAATGCCGCCGCCAACGCACCAGCGGGGACCATTGTGACCTTGTCGGCCATCACATGGCCTATGTCAAGGTCAGGCAATAGTCAGGGCTTTGCGATCCAATCGTTGATTGCCCAAGTCATGCGATTAGGGTATTGACGGAAATTAACTAGTCGTTTCAAGTAATGCTAGATAAAATTGAATTGCTATAGAGAATTATGAAAATAAAAAAAGAGTCATGGTAAAATATCTGATAGTGCTAGTAGTGACAGTATTGATACCTAGAGGGGGGTGAATAGGTATAAAAACAAACTTTCACGGAACTAAGTAAAAAGATTTTCTTTTGGAACTAAGTCACATGAACGATGATACGATGAGTTCAAATGAAAGCAATTAACACTTTAAACAAAATAAATAAATTCAGAGAAGAGAGAATGAGCACAGAGTTTATAGTGGTTCGGCTTAATCCAAGCCTACATCCACTCTCTCACGCTAACAGCCGACTGGCTGGATTTCACTATAAATCAAAAGAGAATTACAATCTTGTTCAAAGCTTCTCAGCGAAGAGTATTCTCTGCTCTCACGAAGCTATACTATGAACCTCTCTTTTGTATACAATTTTTTGGCTTAGTAAATAACAAGTGAAATGTAAGTCTCGGACTTTGAAATTTTTCTCTCAGTCACCATTGCCCCGAAAGACTAGAAATACATCCTTTAAATACCCATTCATACCTTCTTGACCGTTGGCACTTACTGAAGGAATTCTTCCAATCTACTCGTTGGACAGAATCAATCAAGGAGATCTTGAGGCGATTGAGAATCGTGACAAAAGCCCGTCAATCATGTTCGTTCATATAATTGTTTTCATAAATAGATACCTTCTAAATGTACCGGCCCTCTTGAAAGATCGATCACATCTAACTTAATAAGGATGATCAATCTTGTTTTCAACTAAGAAGGTGTCTATGAGTCATAGAAAAAAAATCCTTAAAAGGAATAAAACAAGATATCACATCTAAGTTTCCTTTTTCAACTCAGTCTAGAAGTTGTCAAACATCGTCAAACATTTGAACTGGAGTCTGATAGTCAGCAGACTTTGACACTTGAGTCTTACGTTTGAGTTCGGTCGTCTTCATATTTCATTTGAGTCTGGCTGTCATTAGACTCTACTTGAGTCTGGCAGTTATGAGACTCTACTTGAGTTTGATTGTCTTTAGACTTTATCACTTGAGTTTGACTATCTGAGTTTTGTCATCTTTAAAACATAAATAGAGTTTTCTCTAACAATATCTTCAATTTTAAGGTGCCCTAGAATAGAGCGTGAATGTAATGGATGGAAATCCATTTGAACATCAAGAAAAATGAAGTAATTGGAAATGAAAGTGAAAAAGGGGGAAATTAAATGGAACACGAGAGCTTTGGGCAAGAAAAATCAAGTAGATCAAAGTGATCCAGAAACACAAGGCCAATGAAATAGGAAATTTGAAATTAATGTACTTGAAATATAAATGACACTGTAATTGAAATTAGATTTAAAATTATAGATAAATGATGCTCTAAGTTGAAATTAAAACTAAAAGGATTTCAAATCTACGAAAGAATAGATCGAACGAAAATGCAGTAGAGATTTTCCATGATTGAGCTTGCCCCCTTGCTTTTTTCAAAATATGCAGCATGTCTCGTCACATTCTTTCTAGCTTCAATCTTCCCATGATGGGATCGTAAATTGCCTAGATCTAGCTTCAATCTGTCCCCCTCCTTAAAAGTGCGCCCCCTATATTCTCCGCGGCTGCCTAAAGAATTCCGACAGGGGGGGTTACCTTCATGACCTCTACGGTGGCAGCCTAAATGAAATTATGCTTTTCAAAATTTTGGGCCCTCTTTTCTTCCAACAGCTATAAACTCCACAGACGACCCACGACCGGGAGATCAGGAGGAGATCCAACGGCCGAAATAAGAAGACCGTTGTAAGGGAAGTGTCGTCATCTTCATAAAGGAGAGACGAGAGTTCTCAGACTCATCTCTTATTCCACACGATCTCACTTCGAGCGCGCGCGAGAGAGAGAGAGAGAGAGAGAGAGAGAGAGAGAGAGAGAGGGTTTTGCCTTGCCAATCAAGATTCGAAGGAGCTTGTTCTTTGATCGGAATGGCTTCAAGACCCATCAGAGTTCCAGAGCAAGCCAAAGGGAATCAGATTTGGGGCGACTTTACCCTCTTCTTCTTCTTCAATTTAATCTCCTTCTGTGGCGATTTCTGGGGTGATCTGCTTTAAGGAAAAACCCTGCTCGATTTACGGGATTCTCTCGGCTTTTCTTGATTGTTTTGCTCCTGGTGATTCTGTTGTACGAGTAAGCAAATTTTGTTTGTGAGCATTATGATAAGAGTCATAGCTGCAATAAGGGTCCTGATTTTCGTTTGAGAGATAAATCTTTATATGATTTTTTGACCTTCTCTTTTGTTGCTTTTACTTTTTGTATGTTTTTTTGCTTGAATCCAGGCTCTGCATTGCATATCTACTGCTTCTGCTTGAGGTTTGAAGAGGACAAGGATGTAATGTAATGCCATTTTACACAGAATATCTTGTGCTGCCAAAGGATAAAGTTTTTGGCTATCGTGGCTCATTCTCGTTATGTTTTACCAGCGAGTATCATATCCGTGCAGCGGGGTTGGAGCTCATAAATACAGCCTCTCCTCTGCTTCTACAATGCATATTGCATTCCAGGCACATGACATTGTTTATGATGAAGATTTCTTCCTATTATTTTTCATCTGGCAAATTGCGAATGGCACATGAAATGGCCATGAAGATTTCTGTCTGCGTTCTTGAATTTTAGAAGTGGTGGTGAGATGGCCTGCTCCAAGTAATCCTTGGGTCCCTTCAATTGGCTGATGAGAATCGGTAACCTCCAAGTCCAAAGCATTGCTTTAATCTGCATGGCATTCAGAAATTTTTGCTGAATAACAGTCCTTGATGAAAATCTTCGGTTGGTTCACCTTTCCCTCCTTTCGTCTCTCCCTTCATTTTAGGTTGCACCGACCCATGTTTGCTTACACATTGTATGTGATTTGAGAACAAGTTAATTTCTTTTAGAACGAAATGATTATTCCCTAAGGCATCTTTTCTTTTAAAAGTCACTCATCACATCTCTTTGCTCTTTTGAAGACTCACCGTAGTCATAGATATTAACAGCCCTATGTGAATCTTCCTAGTAATGATCTCGTGATCCGCCAAAGCTCTCACGCATTGTAAGCTGATCCTTCATGGCTTTCGACTTTCAAGGAAAGGAATGGAACCATGCTTGGCCAACTATGGTCATCCTCGTCGCCCTCATAATTTAAACACGCAACCGTTATGTCGATTGCCACCATCTATCTTTTTGTCCACATGTATGACGCAATCACAACAAAGAAGAACACAACTCGGAAGATCTAAGCCCCATCAAATCTGATATGCTGAGACAGAACGTCCATTATGTCTCCCAAAATTGACAGGACTGATGAGGCCAACGGGAGCCATTTAGGAGTGGAAAAAACTCAATATCCTGATGAAACCAGGTACTGATGTTCCTATCTCTTTTGTCATGTCGTTAATGCAACCTCTTTAACGTTAAATTGCAAGGAGACTTTAGCCTGGAATCACGTACTAGGTGACATTTTGGTATTACATCGCATATCAATCAAATGTTTCCTTTAAATTGTTGCGACTATTTTGCTTGAATTTTTCCTGAAAACAAGGACTTGTAGTTGTATGTTTCGTGTGATAAATGTGGAACTAATGTATGGGATCCAAACAAACTTCATCTTGGTCTGTCTATCAGCAAGCTTAAGCCATTATCCAACACGGGCCCACCTATCCAGTCACGGTTTCCCCCTTCTTTTCCCCTCACCCCCCCCCCCGGCGACACCTGACCCCTTCAACAACCTCATGCCTAAGCCACCACCAATGTCGGTCGTGATGAAGAGCACGATCAAAGTCTCCAGTGATGGGCTCACCGTCGATGGAACCTCATTGTCTCTTACTGTCACTCCCATAGTTTTACTCACTTCAATGCTAGGTAAACTTGGTGATCATTGATGGAAAACAATTTGGACTCGAATTTTCGAGTTTAGTTAGTGGCCCATTGATCCCGAGAATACCCCTGTTTAAATCATAATTTTCCATTTTAGGAGTTTCTGAATTTCCGAAAATTTCATTTAAGTCCCTTGAAAATTAGTTTTTTTTTTTGCATTTTGGCCTCAAAAACCTTGAATTTGTTGTCTATGAAGTTTTTTCATAAATTTTATAGATTTTTCATTTTTAAATTTTTTATTATTCTAGTTGACCAGTCAACAGTCAACTCTTCTTGCTCGAGGACCGGCTAGCTCGCGGATGAGCTGGTTAGACCGCATGCGAACAAGTGTCGGATGTTCGCAAAAACGACCCACGGACCATGGCCAGCTATTTGCTAGGTGGCCTTGTATGCGCGTCAAGACCGGCTAGCTCGCGGATGAGCTGGTCAGACCGCACGCGAACAAGTGTCAGATGCTCGCGAAAACGGCCCACGGACCATGGCCAGCTACTTGCCAGGTGGCCTCGTATGCGCGTCATGGCCAATGGTTGTTTGGCCGGCACTTGCCACCCATGACCTAGCCAGTGAGCCAATTTTCCTTCTCACCATCGAGCTTCCTTTGTTTTAGACCCTCCCATTTCGACCTCGATATCTCATCGCTCCAACCACCATTTGACCCATTGTCCATCCCATTGGCTTCTCTGACACGCCTTCTTTCCATCTCGACCAATTGTCGTCGCTGCCACCGGGAGCTGCTCGAAGTTGCTGCCACGACATGGTCGTCCCCTTTTTTTCTAGCAACTCGTTCACTTGAGTTGGGCTGTTCCAGCAACCCCCAACCCACGTGTTCAATGTGTTCCTAGGCGTCCTTTTAGCTCCATGGTGGTGGTCTTGATTGTGATTGATTTGGTCAAAAAATCATCAATTAATCCTTAAGCCGTCGGTTTGCTTAGAAACTATCGCCGACATGACTTCCTTCGACCACTCAGCCGATTCCAGCAATACCCCACCTCTCGCCACCACCATTAATTGACTCATGGAATTGTCCTCGTTGAAACCCAGCCAGTTGCCACCATTGATTTGGTCCAAGGGGTGAGAAATCGAGTTCAAGTCCGACAATCACGGGTCGCATGATTCATGCATAATTTGAAGCCCTTATGTCATCCATAGCCGCCACCCACAAGCTTGGGATCCATCACCACCCAGCCATGGTCATCATGGAGTCACCGACAACCACCCCGGAGCCCAAAACTCCTATGACCAGCCCCATGTGGGCTTGAACCCTGTCTATGGGCCCTTGTTGGAGCCCAATCACTCACCACAAGCCTCCACTACTTCACCTATGGTCTTGGCCAACCACCCATGGCCAAGGGCCGCTGCCAAGACCCTCCCCTTGCCGAAGTCATTGCCGAAGCTGTCCTGAAGCTAAGCCACCCTCTCGTGGTGTCGAGCCAAGGATCGCCAAGCCGCATTAAGCGCAAATGCCCCCCCAGAACATGAGAATCGCGTCATCGTGGGCCATCGCGAGCCGCTGTCACCAATCACCTTTTTTCGCAAGGAAAACACTATGAGTGGACTTCTTATTCCTAGATTAGGCATGTTTACCACCTTAGTATGAATAATTAGAATTGATTGAGTAGCCTAATTGCATGATTAGGTAGTTAAGGCCATTTAGGGCATGTACAAATTATGTGGCGATTGATGAGACTGATCAAGTGGCCAATAGGCCCTGATTAGTTAAGGAGGTCGATGAAGCCCCATGGGGTGTCAACTGGATCAAGAGGATTACTAGGTGATCGCTTGGATGGCCTATGCAATCATCGGTACTAGACTGCTCGTGGGAATGGCAGTGTACCAGAAAAATTAGTTAGGATCTCAGGCTGGTTGTGGACAGCCTTAATTGATTGTTGGATGCATTGGCTGGTTAGCCCAAGTAGCTAATGACACTAACCCACCTTAATTGAATTGTGATGTGGTTGAGAGATCTAAGTGATATTAGACTGGTCGTAGATTGTCTTATTGGATTGTCACAGAAACGCGAATTATTAAGGGTATGTGATGAATCAAATGGTCTTGGACCAAGTCTTAGTCATGGACCGATTGATTGCTAGACGATAGCTCGTAGCAAAGGCCAAGTTGGATATGTGTACAAGTCATGTGGCTAAAGGCCAAATCTTGGTCACATATCGATTGACTGATAACTTAGCTCGAGGAAATAGTCTAGCTATGTGTGTGTATTGTACCAAAAGGTCAGTCGCACAGTTTAGCCAAATCTCGTGATGGGGTTGGCTAGTTGTGGTAGTTGCTAGCCATTTAGTGTGAAGAAGGGTTAGTGGTCCCACGTAAAAGCTAAACAACATGATGGGTTGGCCAGTAGTGATGTTCTGAACCAAACGACATGATAGGTTGGCCAGTAGGGTCTCCTAGAGGTTGCGCGCATGAGATGACTGCAATAAGGGCCTAGATTGCAATTAGTCCAATAGACTCGTTTGGGCCGGAGAGCCCCGTTGACTGAAAGCACATGCCAGTTGGGCCTGAAAGTCAATGATGTCACCAACATGGCGAGAATGCATGGTATCTAGAGTGGTAACTACAGTATGCACTATGGTCAATAATCAATAATAACTACGGTATGCATGGTAATGTTCTAAGCCAAACGACATGACAGGTTGGCCAATAAGGTCTCCTAGAGATTGCATGTGTGAAATGATGAGCAATAGGGGCCTATATTGCGATTAGTCCAATAAACTCACTCGGGCCGGAAAGCCTCGTTGACTGAAGTACATGCCAGTCAGGCATGAGAGTCAGTGATGCTGCCAGCATGGCGGGAATGTATGGCACCCAGAGTGGTAACTACAGTATGCACTATGGTCAATGACCTGATGAGGTATCGGCAATAGACACGTGTGAGCCATATGATGTCTTGTTGAGAGGTTGAACGATGGACTACGGACCCTAGGGCGATAGCATTCCTAGTCCGGGTATAAAAGGTAGACTCACTGAGATTATTATCTTAACTCGTTGTTATTAATCATTTTTCAGGTACAAGGTTAATTGAGGGTTGGAGATTGGATGCATGGAGATATTCGCTTTTGTTTATGCCCACCTTTGATCGCTTTGAGGGTTGGCGACTAATTTTGGGACGTTGCATTCATCGATCGAAAGAGGACCCCAGGCACTGTCGTGTGCTTGGGAGTGGGGCGTGACAAATCCACTTAGGGACGCGTAAAAAATCCTCAATCATCCTTCAAGGGTCTGAGTTACCTAGTAAGACCTTTGATGGGCCAATTAAGCAAAGAATTGCAACGTTAAATAGGCCAAATAAGCATTAGTGAATGCCAAACTCCGCTGCTATGGAAGGAAGCCAATGAGAAGCAAAGTCATAGATGATCCAATCTAGTTTAAAAAATTCAAGGAAACAAGTTATGGTCAATTGTAACTTGTTAAAGCCATTTTGACGAGTTGTTGCTTGGAGAATGAACTATATTCTTCTCAGCGCAAGGTTCCCCACCTTGAGGCGCATGAAGGGATAGGGTTCCATTGACGGTGAGCTTGTCGCCAGAGACACCAACCATGCTCTTCGCCATGGCCAACAATGGCGGTCGCTCAAGCATGAGGTCAGAGAAGGGTTTGGGCGGAGGAGAGAGAGAAGGGTTCAGGCAAAAGAGAGAGAGAAGGGGGGAGATCCTGAAGAGAGAGAAGATGGGGGAAACCATGACTGATAGGTGGGCCCCCATTAGACACATGCCACATGATTAATGGACTACTGCATGGTTGACATGGTATCGCTTGGGTAGCTAATATTTTCTCCATATCTACTACTTGAGTAGGCTTTTTCATTACTCTTTTTGAAAACCATATTAATATCACATTTTCATATCTCAACAAGTCAAATCCTAAAACTTCATCATATTGTACCACTCCACATGCTAAAACTTGTATTTATGTATCATTGATGTCATTGATACATAAACATTGGCCCAAGCAATTTAGTCATCACACATATCATCTACGAGTATCTTCAAATCTATCATTTCACTAGCCATTTAGAATCATACACATATCCGCCACGTGAGCACACAATAACCATGTAATCAAATTTTGTATATGATATCATAATACTCCCCTTCAACTTTTTGGCATTGGCCTTTTTGATCTATCATGAGAAGGCTTCCAAAATCACACTCCAAGTATCTTCACTCCAAAAGCATCTGGATCTCGCTCCGGGTATTTGGTCTAAGAGGTATATTAGCGATCGCCTGTAATCCCTATCCACCATCATCCAAAGCATCCAAATTCTAGGAGCATCCACATTCTACTAACATTGTATAGCCAACTAGCGAAGTCAAACATCTGACCTCACTATATATGTTCCATACCATGCATAATTCAGCTAAACGTAAAATCATGCAATCTTGTAATTTTTCAATTCTAGTACACATTATTCACTTGAATCATACATGTCTTATTCCATACGCGATCCAATCGGGCATGTGTGCCTATGCAATTTTCTAAGTTTTGCAAAATATCTATGATGTCCTAGGATGCATAAAGATTATAGAAAAATGCATACAATCCTTAATAAACATCTCTTTTGGATGTGTATTAATTTAAAACGTAAACCTAAAGGAAATCAAGAACTCCTAAACCACGAAACTTAAGAACTGTTTGGTGGAGCCGATGGTGGTGTGCTATTCTAAGCATATGGCACCAACTCTACGGTAGCAACCCAAGGTGATACCTTTCTCTCTTTCTCTTAGCTATTTCAGATAATGTGTGAGGTTTTAGATTAACTCAAGGGAAGGCGAGAAAATATGTGACATCTTGAATTTTCGACCCTGTCTCGATAAAATGAAACGGGTTTTTCATCGATGTGCTTATGGTCCTTTTTCTCGGAGTTGATAACTCATGAGTTAACTAACCTATCGGATAAAACCTCTAAGGGATATAATCACGATAAAATCCCTAAAAGCTACCCGGTAAATTGGATTGTACTAGAATCGTGTTGGGTTGATTTAACCACGAAATTGAATTCGGATTCGGGAATTTGAAAGTTCGAGAGTGTTATGATTTATTTTTAAGATGTCGACTCATCATTTGAAGAATTTTTGGCAAGTCCGGAATTTTTGTCGAAAAATCAAAGATCAGCAAACTTAAATCAAGAAATTTGGAGGGACTTCTTTAGTTAGATTTTTGGGCTACCAAATTAAATTAATGGGTGGAGAAATGGTGGAAATTCGTAGGGGCTGCTCAAGGGGTTTATTTGGCCTCTTGTGAAGAAAATGAGAAGAAATCAACCATTAGAGGACCCATGGACTTTAGGGGTAGAAGACTTTGTGGCCATTACACTTGAGTGCATGAGATATTTGTACAAGGCTACCATTGGCTAGAAGATGGACTTGCAAGACTCCTTATTTCCCCTTCATCTTCACCCATGTGAAGCACCCCTCAAGAGAAGCCAACTTCTTCTTCTTCCTCCTCATTCCTTTCCCCTGATATGCTGTCGCATGCCCTCCCCTTTGCTCTACAAACTTCACCACTAGTCCAGCTTAGCCAACCGTGCCCTACTGCTCGCCTTCGCTCAACTATCACCGTTAACCGGTTTATTCGCTAATTCGGTGAGTTAACTCCCTAATCCTTGCTTAGGCGATTAATTACACTTAGGGGGTTAGATTAGTATTAATTAGCTTGATTATTAGTGTTAGGTTAGATTAACACTAGTGAGGGTGGTTTAATTTAATTTAGTGGTTTTCTCTTGAATTTGTTTACGGGACCCTCACCGTTTGCCATTTTGTGGATCGAAATGTGATAAGATTTAATTTAGCTTTAATATATATTTTATCAATATTTTATGGATTGAAACAATTAATATTTCAACTTCGGTTTTCAAGACTTTATTTAATTTAATTAGAATGAATTGTCATTATATTCTAATTTGAATGTAAAGAATATTGGTTTTCGATGACAAAAGACTCATCGGAATCCGTCATGCACCCTTCCACCACCAGTAACCATCACCACCGGCTATGATTTCAATGGAGCATCATTATTGCCTGATTGATGTCGACGCTCGCATACGTTTTGTCCATGCGTTGTATTTGTCCATACTTTTGTTTTCCTATTTCTTTTAACGAATAATTCATGAGTTTTAATTAAATATCCAAAATAATTCTTTGAATTTTTAATTTATTCAATATAATTTATGAATTTTAACTCAATATAACTAATAAACTGAAAGTTTATTCAATATGTAATTTATATAAATTTACTAAATGTGATTCATAAACTAGTTTTTGGACTACATAAAAATGTTCAATGTTGTTTAGAGACAAAATTAAAAATTAATGGACTATATTGCACATTAGGTTAAAGTTCATGAATTATGTAAAATGAATTAATAATTCAGAGATCATATTACATACTGAGTCAAAATTTAAATATTATTTATATTAATTATCCCTTATAATAACTTGCTTTAATTTAATTAGAATGAATTGCAAGAGAGTGCGCTCGTGATTTGTCAAATTGAATAGGATGATTCCCGGTCTTTGAATAGATCTGCTGCTCGGATATGCTCTTAGAACGAATTACAATTGTTCTCTTCTCCTTTTCTTATTCTATTCACTTGCTTCCCTCGCATCTCTGGATAGAAATCCTGAACAATGCCTGTATCCATCTATAAATCTATAGATAATAAGAAGATTGGTAGAACACAGCTCTTTGTTAAGCCACATCATCACAAAATCAAGTTTTCTACTTCTCTTCACATTACCTAAAACAAATGAAAATAATAAACATGGAATGACGAAACTTTCACCTGGACGGAGGTTTTTTCTTTTTATCTTTTCTCCTTTTTGAAATATAATAGCAAATGAATCTTTAATTTCCATAATAAACATAATGTTTGGTCTAACAAGCAAAAAGACGTCCAGTTTATTCCTAATTCATTCTCTATATTTGCTATCAAAGCCTCTCCTTCTCAAGGATGAAGTACACAATAGAAATATCACACGAAGAAATGAAAACCTCTCCTTAAGGTAATTTGGGAAACAGCCGGCCGATCATATGTCCCAAACTTGAATGAAATCGGGAAATTTTGCTTCTACTAATATTCAAAACAATGATATCAGATTCATCGTGCGAAATGATTTAGGAAGAAATCTAAAAAATTACGAGTTTCACAAGTGCCGGTGATTTGGCTCAGATGCCCATCGCCTGTGTTTCTGTTATGCTCCTTTAGCTCCTTTAGCTGTACATAAAGCTCTCTTGCATTAATTCTTAGCCTCGCCGCGGAAATTGGTTACTTCACTGATGGTTGCTGTGGTGATGTGAGCAATGTAAAGGCATCAAAATGTTTCAGAGGTGGAAGAAAAAAGAAATGAATTGGCACTAAGATATGCTCTTTCCGTAGCAATGTTGAAGCATCGTAGAAAGCATGTATCACACCCCTAAATTAACTCATAGAGAAACTGTCTCCTTCAATCATTCCCACGTCGGGCACTGCTATTTTTTGCGCTTTGATAGATAAATAAATACTTTCTTAAAAGGTTACTCAAGTTTTGTCTGATCTAGATGTCACGCCCCGAGTCCGGCGTGCGTGCACAGCCCTGTTGTTTGTTTTATTACCTTGGTCCAAAGTCCGTCGCGGACCTCACTTGAAAATCAGAGTAGGCACGCAAAAGCGTAATAATATACATTCCCAAAATTTACGTCCAAAAAGGCGTATACATATCCGTGCACATACCAACCTAGTATACCCCGATACTGTACAATTTCAAAAGCGGGTCCCATAGATCAACCTAGACTACCTATCCTATGGATCTATGACTGTGCCTCCGGTTTGATCACCGTAACCCAGGTCCGGGTTCCAATAATCATACACTCTTGTCGGTGCCTCACGATGTCCCTGATGGAAGACTAGTGGGCCTCCGACCTCGCCTTCATAGCACTCCCAATATTGATGACCGACCCATCTCCTTAGTAGAGGGTTCCAATCCCAGATGGTAGTCTCATGTTTTTCTATTACCCTTCCAGAGGGGGTCTCGACCATGTCTATGATCCATCCTTAATCTACGGGCTTGGGTGTGGGTTCTCGAAGTTGCAGCTGTTGGTCGAACTCCTGGCGCCAACCCATCACCATGTCGTGCACAGCTTGCATTGGTCCGTCGTCCACCACTTCCTCTTTTAGCTCCTCCTATACTGGTCCTTCCTCTTCAGCTTCCTCTTCCTCCAGTTCTTCCTCTTCGAACTCTTCTTCCTCTAGTTCTACTTCTTCTTGATCCTCCTCTTCAAGCTCTTCTAATGGCAGGTCATCTTCGTCAGTTTCATCTCCCAACACCTCTTCCTCGAACTCCACGTTAACCTTAGGGTCCATCACCGTTACCTAGGGATGGGTTGGGGTGGTGGGGTGAGATACTAGGTATCTCAGCAAGTTAACTCCCTATCCCGCTAATAGGTTTACCCCGACCCTAGGGTCCTTAATTTTGTCACTAAACCACCTACCAAGCTCAGACCAATCCCAAGAATCACTAGTCCGTCACTCAAGTCCAGTCTAATCCCGAGTCCCGTCGATCTAGACTAATCACGTAGTCTAAATAAACACTCAATTGCAGAATATAATAATACTGGACTTTAAATAAATAAATACGGTATTAAATAAATAAATTGCTGTAATTAAATAAATAAATTGCTGTAAATAAATAAATAAATTGCATAATCAAAGAAACTAACTAACGCCGTCTAATTTGGCTTATAGTTTTCTACGTTCCTCAAATTCTCAATCTTGCTTCCATGGACCAATTACTCGGCTAAATCATCCTAATTTAACCATCTCAGAACAATAATACTAATAATGCTAAATTAATAAAACAATAACTAATAATTGACTAACATCAACACCACACTAATTAAAATAATTTTGGTAGATATTAATAATAATTTATTAATAATATTAATAATATTAAAAGCATTTATAATAAAACAATGCACGTAAATAACTAGTGCAAAGGCATGCCTAAGAGCGATTTAGAAAGTTCCCTCACCTTGGCTAATTTTCCAATAATCTCGCGGTGACACGCGAATTATTTTCCTTTTTCCTTTTTCTTTTCTTTCTTTCTTCTTTCTTTCTTTCTCATTTTCTTCCTTTCTTTTCTTTCCTTCCTTCTCTCCTTCTCGGGCCGAATTGCTTCTGCCTTGGACTTGGGCTGCATGAGGCTCACGAATCTTGGCCCAACCCTCAAGTGAACAGCCCACCGGCAAAACAGGGGAGAGAGCTGCGAGGGGCTAACTTCGGTGGCTCACCGGCGACGGCATGGCTCGAGTCGACGGCGACGGTCGACAGCTGCTTGAAGAGGACTTCACCACGATTCTAAGGGTATAAACCACGGCTCGAATGGAGATCTGAGGTGAGAGAAACGCGGCTTCAAAGATAGCTCCTCGGGCGGACGAAAAACAGGGGATAGAGGCGTGCGGGGAAAGTTTCGTCACCGGTCGCGACTCACGACGAGCTCTCATTGGCTGAAGTCACTTCTGGCCGGTTCCCCAGGGCTGCTGCAGTAGACCCCGAGCAAATGGCCAGCCGTTTCACCGGCGTGGGACCCGCACAGCGAGCTTCCCGATCGGTCCGTGCTGCGCGCGTGATGCAGGGGAAAACATAGGAGAGAGAAGGGCTGCGGCGTGGGCTTGCTCGCGCGATGGGCTGGGCTCGGCTGGGCGTGGACGGGGGTTGGCTGGGCCGAGCTCATGCACGGCTGTTACACTAGACATGCTTAACATCAAAGTGCCAACGGTGAAACGATATCACCACATTGCGCCTCTTGGGAGTCAATCTCGATATCTTACATATGATTTCAGAATTCTCTCGCCATGTTCGGTGTACAACTCGATCCGTCTCTATTTCCTTTGCCATTTTTGAAGTCTTCCACAAGTTACATCTTATTAAAATTTGCTTATCTCGTTCAGTCGTTACAACATGAAAATATTGGATTAAAATCCTGTAAACTTGTAACCAAAGCTCAATTGACCCCATCCATTCACATCGTTCTCACCTAGAAAGAATTAGATTAGCACCTATCAAAACGAAAACAAAGGGAAGCCATTTGTGTTGAGTGAAGAGTATAATACAATATTTTCATTTATTCATATAACACCAAAATCTAAGTAGGCTATAATTTAAGATGAAATGATATTTTAACCTTACTAGCACTCAACCTTATAATGCATGCAATTCATAGGAGACCTCTAATGGCCAATTTGTCACATGATTTAGCCGTGAACGTTACCACTAGTCAACCCATCATGCAGTCTAGCTCCCATGTGGGATCACTAGTCACCCATCGCTCCGTGGCTACTAATTTTCGCGACTCGTCAATCGTCAAGTGGTTTGACATTCAAGAGTTGCTACCAAACTCTAAGTTTGACTAATCTCAACAGCATCAGTGCACCCCATCACTAGATATCTCTTCACAATGGTTGACTCATTAGTGTGACGGATCACTTCGCTCACGGCTCGTCTACTCACACGAACTATCATCTAGTAGTCTACCAGTCCACGATCAAGACTCGGTCCTAAGCCATACAACTCGTACTCACTTCCAATCTTTTATGTGGTGGAGTATCACCAAAAGGTTCTGTCCAAGCCGCACGGTGCTAAAGTTGGTCAAAATAATATTTCCACAGCTTGGAATTTGAAGGTCGCAAAGGAAGATCCAGAGGGCAGCAATAGGTGGACTTTGCTTTGTTTGGTTGTTTGGTCAACGGAGGAATCCAATCTTTTTTCACGATTCAATCATTTTCTACATGCTTTAACGAAGGGTAAACTGCACGCATGAACAAAACAATAAAATGATCCTTGACAGGACAAGAAACTTACTCTAACATTAAAGCGACATGCTTAGAATCACCATAGCATATCAGGCAAAAAAGTTCCTCCGATTAAGCAAAACGTCAAAGAATGTTTCCTCCAAAGTAACTGGAAACTAAAGAGAAAGCTAAATTTCTAGTTACTCAACTATGGTTACTAAATAATATTATCAATATTAAATAATTAATCTGAATTACATTGAAGGATCTTATAGAAAACAAATAGGGTAATCAACATTGAATAACTAAATATTCTGAATTATATTTATGAAATATCAATAACTATTCTATCGAACAATAAATATATACAAATGATATTTAAATAAGTAAATTATGTTTATTATGATTTAGGGCAAACGCAAAAAAAAAAATCAAAGTATGCTTGTTGTGACACAAATATTCCAGAGTCATGGAAAGTCCAAACTTATACATACATACTAGGCAAGATTAACACTTTTTAAGACACAAAAAAAGCTCGAATCATTTGTGTCACAGTGGGCATCTTTTGAGATTTTTTGTGATATCAACTTTACAATTTATCATAATAATGTCATGCAATACCTTTTGGCATAACATTTTCTTACAATCAATTATTAAAAAAAAATTCATTCTGTTTCCCCAATTCACCAAATAAAAAAAATGGAGGTATCATCGTTCTATTCTATGTTATTATTCGTTCATTCCACTCCAGCGCAGTAAATAGAACACATGAGATACCATGAGACATCGTCTGTTCAATGAAAAACCTTCTTTTATTCTAGTAAAAAGATGCTCTATTAGTTTGTGCTAGTGTGTGTTGTCAAGATCTCCAAACTTTTACTAGTATGACAAAATTACTATCGGCCCATTACAAAATCCGAAAACATGTCTATTATAACACTTATAAGGCAAACTATTACGATAGGCATATATTAGGTTTTTTGGTAGTGTTAACAATATAAAAAGTTTTGAAGGAAAATGAAAAAAGAAAAAGAAAGCCAAAGTAAGGTACTTAAGAAATGACGAGAGGACCAAGTGTCTATCATAAGAGATTGATGACATTATCAGATTGGACTAAATTAAATTAAATTAGAAAAAATAGACTACAAGTTAGATTATTAGATGTCTTCATCATAGGCAAGTGAATCACATACAAAGAGCTTTTGGGCTATCAAACTTGCTTGGCCATATACATTGTCAGTATTGAAAGAGAGTAATAATAATAAAACAACTTTTCTAAAGAATGTAATATTAAATAAATGCACAGTCTCACGAAGCCTTTGACTTGTATCCCATGAAGCACTAAAGTCTCAAGTATTTATTCTCTCAGAAGGAGTTAAATGCATAGACATCGTCATTAGATGAAATTTTTCGATGACTATAAATAGGGGTGAGCAAAAACAAGGTGGGTAGGTTCCAGACCTAGACCTGTACACGACCCTGTTATAATCGGTTTCCCTTTTTTGGACCCTATACCCTACCCTGTTTGCATTGGACCCTGTACCCAACCCACCCTGTTTTTCCAGTCCGATTCAAGGGTTAACCCTGTTTTATATTGGAACCTGTTTTGCAACCGTTCATCATATACGACTTTTCATTTGTCTAAGCAAAAATCATTAGTAACAAACATTGAACTAATATTAGTCTCATTCACACAATGCTACATAAAACTTTTCATTTGTCTAAAATGGTTAACAAATTTTTGGTGCAAACACTTTTCCAAAAGTGAAATCAACATAACTCATCCTCCAAAAGTGAAATTAGGCGAGCCAATCAATGTGGTACAAAATCTCTAACAAAAATCTAAAATTCATATATAAAGAAAAATCAACAAGAAATCATATTCTAAAGACATATGCAAATATTATGATTTAATAAAGTATATTTACTCACAAAATTAAAAACTAAATGAAGTTTTTTTTTAATAATCGGGTTCAGGGTTCAAGGTAGGTTCTAGACTTGGACCCTGTACCTAACCCTGTTTTAAGGGTGGGACAAACAGGGAACCGGGTTTACTTGGTCCGGTTGCACACCCCTAACTATAATTACGACATTTTGTATTACCCTAGAAAAGCTAACAATGTTGCAAATACGTTGAGTCGGAAGTCATCGATTACACGGATGGTGATTCAAGAATGGATCTTACTCGAATGAGCTCGAGATTCGGTTTTCAAATTTGAGGTATGCCACCTTTCAAGTCTTATGGCCACCCTCAGAATTGAACCGGAAGTGCTAGAAAAAGATCAAGACGTTACAGTTGACCGACCCCGAGATCCAAAAGATTCTATAAGGAGATGTAGAAAAAAGAAAGGCTAGCTTTCATATTTCTGAAGACGGAACATTGAAGTTTTTGTGGACAATTGTGTGTACCTGACTATACAGAGCTTAAGGAAGAGATTATCTCAAAAGTTCATTGTAGCAATTACAGCATTCATCCAGGCAACACTATTGGTAGACCGGTATAAAGGCGAATATCGCCAAGCATGTCGCCTAGTGTTTGACATGTCAGTAAGTGAAAGCACAGGACTGTAAGTCACAAACTCTCGAGATTCCTGAGTGAAAATGAGAACATATCACAATGGACTTAGCAATGGGCTTATCAAGGAGTCAACGAAGTAATGATTCCATATGGGTTATGGTTGACAGATTGACGAAGTCTGCTCACTTCATCCCCGTAGGAAAGGACCGAAAATTCCATATGGCTTGGATAGGTATGTTGAGTTGTACGTGTGTTAGATAGTGCGTCTGCATAGGGTTCCAATATCAATTACATCTAATCGAGACCCGAAATTCACGGCAGCCTTCTAGAAAAATTTACAGACTGCCTTGGGAACAAAGTTGTAATACAGTATGGCATATCATCCTCAGATGGATGGCCAGTTTGAGAGGACGACAGACCATCAAGGACATGCTACAAACTTGTGTAAGAGGAACAACTTCATATAGTTGAGTTTGCCTACAACGATAGCTATTTAGATTGCACCATTTGAAGCATTGTATGGCAAAGCGTGTATAACTCCAATTGCTGGGATGCCATTGCCATTATTCGTGAAAGACTGAAGACCGCTCAAAGTAGCTAGAAGAGTTATGCTAATAAGCGTCAAAGACCATTGGAATTACAATTTGGTAAGCACGTCTTTTTGAAGTGTCGCTGATGAGGGGTACTTTGGCGGATCATCTTGCATTGCCATCGAGACTAGCGCAAGTATGTGTCGATGTTAAGAAAGTACAAGTCTGACCCGACTCGTGTTGAATTTTGACGTGGACTACAGAGTGTCAAATGTAGAAAGACCAGTTTAGATCATTGATCGAAAGGAGCAAGTGTTGTGCACCTAGATGTTCTCTTTGGTCAAAGTGGTCTGGCAATACCACAGGACAGAAGGAGCTACTTGGAAAAGCGAATAATCGACGAGACGTCAATACCCTCACCTTTTTTAAGGATAAGTGTAATGGTTTAAATTTCGTCTTTTTAAAGAGGGGAAGATTTGGCATCCTGAATTTTCGACCCCGTCTCGATAAAATGAAATTGGCTTTTCAACGACGTGCCTATGGTCCTTTTTCTCGAAACTTATCACTTTTGAGGTAACTAACATATCGGGTGAAGCCATTAAGGGATATAATCTCGATAAAATCTCTAAAAACTATTCGATAAGTTGGATTGTACTAAAATTGCGTTCGGTTGATTTTAACCACAAAATTGAACACGAATTCGGGAATCGAAAATTCGAGCATGTCATGATTTATTTTTAAGACATCGACTCATCCTTTAAAGAATTTTTGACAAGTTCGGAATTTTTGGTGAATAATCAAAATTCGGCAAACTTAAATCAAGAAATTTGGAGGGGTGTCTTTAGTTAGATTTTTGGGCTACCAAATTGAATTAATGGGTGGAGAAATGGTGGAAATTTGTAGGGACTGCTCAAGAGGTTTATTTGGCCTCCAAAGGCTTTATTTTATGAAGAAATGAGAAGAAAACCATTGAAGAGACCAATGGACTTTAGGGGTAAAATACTTCGTGTCTATTTCACTTGAGTGTATGAGATATTTGCACAAGGCTACCATTGGCAACAAGATGGACTTGCAAGGCTCTTTGTTTCCCTTTCATCTTTACTCATGCACAGCCCCCCTCAAAAGAAGCCAAATTCTTCTTCTTCCTCATCCTCATTCCTTTCCCCTCCATCACACCCTCCCCCTTGCTCTGCGAACTTCACCACTGGTCCAACTCAGCCATCTGCCCCACCACTCACCTTCACGCCGCCATCGCAGTGAACCGATTTATTTGCTTATCCGATGAGTCCTTGCTTAGGTGGTTAATTAGACTTATGGGGTTAGATTAGTATTGATTAGCTTGATAAGTGTTAGGTTAGATGAACACTAGTTGAGGGGGCAAAGAAATAAGGAAGAAGAAGAAGAAGAAGAAGTTGGCTTCTCTTGAGGGGGGCTGTGCATGGGTGAAGATGAAGGGGACAAAAGAGCCTTGCAATTCCATATTGTGGCAAATGGTACCCTTGTACAAATATCTCATGCACTCAAGTGAAATGGCCATAAAGTCTTCTATCCCTAAAGTCCATGGGTCCTCCAATGGTTGATTTCTTCTCATTTCTTCACAAAACAAAGCAGTTTTTGCCAGATAAACCCCTTGAGCAGCTCCTACAAATTTCCACCGTTTCTCCACCCATTAATTCAATTTGGTAGCCCAAAAATCTAACTAAAGAGGCCCATCCAAATTTCTTGATTTAAGTTTGCCGAATTTTGATTATTCACCAAAAATTCCAGACTTGTCGAAAATTCTTTAAAGAATGAGTCGATGTCTTAAAAATAAATCACGACACACTCAAATTTTCAATTCCCGAATTCGTGTACAACTTCATGGTTAAAATCAACCAAATGTGATTTTAGTACAATCCAACTACCAGGTAGTTTTTAGGGATTTTATCGCGATTATATCTCATTAAGTTAACTCGCAAGTGATCATCTCCGAGAAAAAGGACCATATGCACATTAGTGAAAAGCTCATTTCATTTTATTATGACGGGGTCAAAATTCAGGATGTCTTGATTTAAGTTTGCCAAATTTTGATTTTTCACCAAAAATTTCAAACTTGCCAAAAATTCTTAAAAGGATGAGTCAACGTCCTAAAAATAAGTAATGACATGCTCAAATTTTTGATTCCTGAATCTGAATTCAATTTCGTGGTTAAAATCAATCGAAAGAAATTCTAGTACAGTCCAACTTACCGAGTAGCTTTTAGGGATTTTATCACAATTATATCTCATTAGGTTAACTCGCGAGTGATCATCTCTGAAAAAAAAGGACCATAGGCACGTTGGTGAAAAGCTCATTTTATTTTATCGTGATGGGGTCGAAATTCAAGATGTCACACCTCTCATCTCCTTCCCTTGAGTTCATCTAAAAACCTCACACATTTTATGAAATAGCCAAGAGAAAGAGAGAAAGGATATCACCTCGGGTTGTTGCTACCACACGCTTCGGATAGCACACCACCACCGGCTCCACCTAACATTTCTTAAGCTCCGTGGTTCAGGAGTTCTTGATTTCCTTTAGGTTTATGTTTTAAATCAATATACACCCAAAAGAAATGTTTATTAGGGATTGTATGCACTATTCTATAATCTTTATGCATCGTAGGACTGCATAGATATTTTGCAAAACTTAGAAAATTGCATAGGTACACATGCCCGATCAAATCATGTGAATGATTCAAGTGAATAATGCGTACTAATTATGCATGGTATGGAATGTATATAGAGAGGTTGAATGTTTGACTTCGCTAGTTGGCTATATGCAATGTTTGTAGAATGTGAATGCTCCTAGAATTTGGATGCTTTGGATGATGGTGGATAGGGATTAGAGGTGATTGCTAATGTCTTTTAGAAGAAATACCTGGAGCACTATCCTAATGCTTTAGAGTGAAGATACTTGGAGTGTGATTCTAGAAGCCTTCTCATGATGGTTCGAAAAGGCCGACGCCAAAAAGTCGAAGGGGAGTATTATGACATCATATACAAAATTTGGTTACATGGTTATTGTGTGCTCACGTGGCGGATATGTGTATGATTGTAATGGCTAGTGAAACCATAGATGTGAAGATACTTGTAGATGATGGCTTATGTTATGTCATTGATACATAAATACAAGTTTTAGCATGTGGATTTAACTTGATGAGATAGGAAATATGATATTAATATGGTTTTCAAAAAAGATTTATGATTTCTACTCAAGTGGTAGATATGGAGAAAATATTAGGTACCTAAGTAGTACCATGTTAGCCATGTAGTCTATTAATCGTGTGACACGTGTCTGACGCGGGCCCACCTATTAGTCACGGTTTCCCCCCTCTTCTGTATCTTTAAGATCTCCCTCTTTCTTTCTCTCCTTCGCCTAAACCCTTTTTTCTTTCCTCTGTCTAACCCTTTGAGTCACCGCCATTGTCGGCCATGGTGAAGAGCACGATGGGAGTCTTTGGTGACAGGCTCACCACTGATGGAACCCTATCCCTTCATGCACCTCACATTAGGGAACCTTGCATTAAGAAGGATACAGTTCCTTCTCCAAAGTCGCTTTGACAAGTTACAATTGACCATAACTTGTTTCCTTGAATCCTCAAAACTAGATTGGATCATCTATGACTTTGCTTCCAACTCTCACAAATGCTTCTTTGGCCTCTTCAACACTGCAATTCTTTGCTTAATTGGCCTATCAAAGGTCCTATACCCTTGAAGGATGGTCAAGGATTTTTTTTACGCGTTCCTAAGTGGATTTGTCACGCCTCGCTCTCAAGCACGCAACAAAGCTCAAGGTCCTCTATCAATCGATGCATGCAACATCCCAAGATCAGTCGCCGACCTTCAAAGTGATTAGAGGCACGCATCCTATCTCAACCCTTAATCAACCATGCATCTGAAAAATGGTTAATAACAACGGGTTAAGATAATAATCTCAATGAGACTATCCCCTATACCCAGATTAGGAATGCTTTCGCCCTAAGGTCCCTAGTCCATCATCATTCAACCTCTCAACAAGACATCAGACGACGGCTCACACATGTCTATTGTTGATACCTCACTAGGTCATTTACCACTTTGGGTACCACACATTCTCGCCATTCTCACTATGTTGGCGATATCACTAACCCTCAGGCCCAATCTAAGCCCCTACTGCACGTCATCTCACGTATGCAATCTCTAGGAGACCTTATTGGCCAACTTGTTACGTTGTTTGGCTCAGAACATCACCACTGGCCAACTCATCACGTTATTTGGCTCTTATATGGGACCACTAATTTTCTTCACGCTAAATGGCTAGCAACTAGCCAACCCATCATGAGGTTTGGTTAAATTGTACGACTGACCACCTAGTACAGCACACACACGTAGCTTGACTATTTCCTCAAGCTAAGTTATCACAATCAGTCCATGACGAAGATTTGGCCCTCGCTATGAGCTATATGGTCTAGCAGTCAATCGGTCCTATCAATCAATTTGTACATACCCTAGATTGGTTAACCACTTCATGTAATTAGGCCACTCAATCAAGTAAGGCGGTTGATGACGTCAGTGTAAAAAAAATGGTGATGTTAAACACTACATGCCCGGTGCGTTGAGACTAAAGGGCCATGACATTGAAGATGATGTGGCATTGAGTACAAGCAGGAGTTGTCAGTGCATGGGACGAGGAGGGAAACAAAATTTCAATCTGAGGTGTCGGTTTTGGAAATGGGGTGAAAGAAGACAACTCCTGCTTGCTAACGTGGCAGAGAGGCTGGTGACATATGGCAAATGATGTTGCTGTTGACAAAACAACCGTCACTAGAGGTCAAGAAAGTAGGACGAAACCGACATGGTGGTGAGGATACATGGATGAGAACCAAAAACCATGGCTCAAGCTTGATAGGCAGAGACCAAAAACCATGGCTCAAAGCTTTTCCAGGAAAGTTCTTGTTTTCACACGAAACAAGGACATATAACGAACGCTGACCATTGACCACAGGCAATAGTTGTCGGTGCACGGGACGAGGAGGGAAACAAAATTTCAAGAGATTTTATCTGAGGTGAAGAGTCCAATGGTGGTGTCGGTTTTGGAAATGGGTAATGAAAGAAGATATGCTTGCTAACGTGGCAGAGAAACATTTGAGGGTGACGTTGCTAGTGACATATATGACAAATGATGTTGTTGTTAGTGACATATGACATATGACATATGAAAAAGGATGACCTCCGATAACAACCGTCATCGGAGGTCGAGAAAGTAGGACGAAACCGACAAACGCGAGGATACATACTGAGAACCAAAATCCATGGCTCAAGCTTGCTGATGGACAGAGACCAAGATGTGTCACACAAAACACACAACTAGTCCTTGTTTTCAGGAAAGTCCTTGTTTTCAATTTAACTGTTAGTTCTATGTTTTTATCACACGAAACATTCAACTAGAAAGTCATGCGAAATAGCTGCAACAATTTAAAGAAAATATTTGATAAATACGTGACAAAGGCACCCACATTTGGATATATGGCCGAGAACCAAAAACATGGCTCAAGCTTGCTGATAGACGGAGACCAAGATGAAGTTTGTTGGATCCCATACACACATATAATTGTTAGTTCCATATTTATCACATGAGAAGCATACAACTAGAAAGTCCTCACGAAATAAGTTGCAACAATTTAAAGTAAACATTTGATAGATATGCGATGTAATACCAAAATGTTACCTAGTATGTGATTCCAAGCTGAAGACTTTTTGCAATAATGTAATACCAAAATATCACCTAGTACACGATTCCAAGCTGAAGACTCTTTGCAATTAAGGTATTATGAACGTTAAAAAGGTATTTCATGAACGTTATAGGACATGAAATGGCTATAATCTTGGTCGAGTAGCTTTCATCCGGATATTGAGATTTTTCCACTCCTAAATGGCTCCCGTTGGCCTCATCATGGCCGAGAACCAAAAACCATGGCTCAAGCTTGCTGATAGATAGAGACCAAGATTACTAGCAAGTCCTCGTACTACTATTTAAGGTATTCATGAACGTTAAAGAGGTTGCATTAGTAATCTGACAAAAGAGAAGGGAACAGTAATACCTGGTTTGGTCCATGACGAGTAGCTTTTATCGGGATATTGAGTATTTTCCACTCCTAAATGGCTCCCGTTGGCCTCCTCATGGCCGAGAACCACAACCCTAGCTCAAGGTTGCTGATAGACAGAGACCAAGGATGTTGTCACGCAAAACATAAGACTAGAAAAAATCCTTACTTTCATGAAAAGCTTGTGCGAAATAGTTGCAACAAAAACCATGACTCAAGCTTGCTGATAGACAGAGACCAATATGAAGTTTGTTTGGCGGCGAGGATACATGGCCGAGAACCAAAAACCATGGCTCAAGCTTGCTGATAGACAGAGACCAAGATGAAGTTTGTTTGGATCCCATACACACATATATATAACTGTTAGCTCCATATTAAAGAAAACATACAACTAGAAAGTCCTTGTTTTTCCAGGAAAAATTCAAGTGAAATAGTCGCAACAATTTAAAGAAAACTTTTGATAGATATGGCACAGTACGTGATTCCAAGTTGAAGACTCCTTGCAATTTAACGTTAAAGAGGTTGCATTAGCGATATGGCAAAAGAGATTGGAACATCAGTACCTGGTTTCATCAGGATATTGGAACTCCTTCTGTCTCACCATACCAGATTTGACAGGGCTTGAGCTAGGGTTCCGAATTGTGTTCTTCTTCATTGTGATTGCAGCATACATGTGGACAAAAAGATAGATGGTGGCAATCGACATAACAGTTGCGTGTTTAAATTATGAGGGCGATGACGATATGACCATGGTTGGCCAAGCATGGTTCCATCCCTTTCCTTGAAAGTTGAAAGCCATGAAGGATCAGCTGACAACGCGCTAGGGCTTTGGCGGATCACGAGATCATTACTAGGAAGATTCGCATGAGGCTATTAATATCCAAGACTACGGTGAGCCTTCAAAAGCGCAAAATGATGTGATGAGTGAGTGACCTTTAAAAGAAAAGATGCCTCAAGGAATAATCATTTCGTTTTAAAAGAAATTAACTTGTTCTCAAATTACATACAATGGGTAAAGCAAACATGGGTCGGTCCAACCTAAAATGAAGGGAGAGACGAAAGGAGGGAAAGGTGAACCAACCGAAGATTTTCATCAAGGAATGTTATTCAGCAAAAATTTCTCAACGCCATGAAAGCAATGCTTTGGACTTGGAGATTGCCAATTCTTATCAGCCAATTGAGGGACCCAAGGATTGGTCGGAGCAGGACATCTCACAACCACTTTTATAAATCAAGAACGCAGACAGAAATCTTCATGGCCATTCCACGTGCCATTCGCAATTTGCCAGATTAAAAATACTAGGAAGAAATTTTCATCAGAAATGTCATGCGCCTGGAATGCAATGTGCATTGTAGAGGCAGAGGCAGAGGCTGTATGTATATGAGCTCAAACCCCGCTGCACCGATTCGATACTCGCCGGTAAAATATAACGAGAATGAGCTACGACAGCCAAAAACTTTATCCTTTGGCAGCACAAGATATTCTTTGTAAAAATGACATTACATTACATCCTTGTCCTCTTCAAACCTCAAGCAGAAACAGCAGATATGCAATGCAGAGCCTGGATTCAAGCGAAAGAACATACAAAAAGTAATATACATGCATGTGTTCAATTGATTGTAAAAAATGGGAAAGCAGCAAAAGAGAAGGTCAAAAAAATCATATAAAGATCGTTCTCTCAAACGAAAATCAGGACCCCTATTACAGCTATGACTCTTATCACAATGCTCACAAACAAAATTTGCTTACTCGTACAACGAAATCACCAGGAGCAGAAAATCAAGAAAAGCCGAGAGAATCCCGTAAATCGAGCAGGATTTTTCCTTGAAGCTAATCACCCCAGAAATCGTCACAGAAGGAGATTAAATTGAAGAAGAAGAGGAGGGCAAAGTTGCCCCAAATCTGATTACCTTTGGCTTGCTCTGGAACTCTGATGGGTCTTGAAGTCGTTCCGATCAAAGAACAAGCTTCAGCGAATCTTTCTACGATGAGGAACCTATGACCATGATTGGCCAAACATGTTTCCATCCCTTCTCTTGAAAGCCGAAAGCCATGTAGGATCAGCCGACAACGCGCGAGGGCTTTGGCGGATCACGAGATCATTACTAGGAAGATTCGCATAGGGCTATTAATCTCCAAGACTACAGAATAGAATCACCAGGAGCAGAGCATCAAGAAAAGCCGAGAGAATCCCATAAATCGAGCAGGATTTTTCCTTGAAGCAGATCACCCCAGAAATTGCGACAGAAAGAGATTGAATCGAAGAAGAGGAGGAGGGCAAAAGTCGCCCCAAATCTGATTACCGTTGGTTTGCTTTGGAACCCTGATGGGTCTTGAAGCCGCTCCGATCAAAGAACAAGCTCCTTCGAATCTTGATTGGCAAGGCACAACCCTCCCCTCTCACTCTCTCTCTCTCTCTCTCAGAGAGTGGAATACGAGATGAGTCTGAGAACTCTCGTCTCTCCTGTTATGAAGATGACGGCGCTTCCCTTACAACGGTCTTCTTATTGCGGCCGCTGGATCTCCTCCTGATCTCATGGTCGTGGGTCGTCTGTAGAGTTTATAGCCGTTGGAAGAAAAGAGGGCCCAAAAAGTTACCGTTTTCGTCTAATAGAAAATTTGAAAAAGCATAATTTCATTTAGTCCGCCACCGGAGAGGTCACGGAGGATCCATGTGACCCCCTTTTGGAATTCTCCACGCGTCCATGTAGAATGTGATGTGACATGCTTAATTATGCAAAATCTCAAATATGTTTTGATTTGACCGATTCTTTCATAAATGTATAATATTTTTTTATTTTAATTTCAACTTATGAGCATCATCTATCTATAATTTTAAATCCAATTAATTATAGTGTCATTCATGTTTCGAGTACATTGATTTCAAAGCTCCTATTTCATTGGCCTTGTGTTTCTGGATCACTTTGATCTACTTTAGTTTTCTTGCCAAAAGCTCTCGTTTTCCATTGAATTGTCCCCTTTCCCAGTTCATTTCCAATTACTTTTATTTTTCTTGATGTTCAAATGGATTTCCATCCATTCCATTAACCCTCTATTCTATGATGTGGAGCACCTCAAGGTTGAAGATATTTTACCACGACTCTTTTTCTTTTTTTTCATAGTTCTCTATAGCAATTAGATTTTATCTAGCATTACTTGAAACAACTAGCTAATCTCCAATACCCTAGTCGAATGACCTAGGCAATCAACGACAAGGTCATGCGGCCCTTACTATATTGCCTAACCTTGACACAAGCCATGTGATAGCCAACAAGGACGCAATAGTCCCCGCCGGTGCGTTGGCGGCATTGCCACTTGTCCCTGCAGCCTCCTTTTTCTTCTCTTTTTCTCTCAGACAATTACACATAAGCACCAACTTGTCCGGTCAGCATAATGTGGCATCAATGTAGTTCCGTTTTCATTTTAACAAAAAGGTCAATCGAACAAAAAGTATAGGACCCGATTGCACAGAAAAATTCAGAAACCCGATTACATAATTCAGAAAAGTTTTGGGGCCTACATGACTCTTATACCTTTTATTTTATTGACTAGGAAGAAACTAAAGATGAAGCTCCCTGGTGCAACCAAGAAAGCTTGTGATTCATATTTGGGTCCTTCTCCACCAACGCTTCTGATGGGAATCTCTTCATCGCGAGAACTCGCGGACGAAAGAAATTGAAGTCAAAGCTCAGTACCAGGTTCATGAGAAAGTTACGATCACAGGTGAGCTATCATCGTCAGCGTTGTCTCCATCCACCTCCAGTTCTTCCCCTTCGTCATTCGTTTCGTCTTCTTCCTACAAGAAATGCAATCTTACTGTGTCTTATAATGAATGACAACACCGTGAACCATAACTAATCTCTCTTAGATGGTACTTTCTCCTCATACATATCATCAAACTCAATTGTTTTATTTGGCTTTCCATGTTTTAAATTTTTCCTGATAGATTCGATGAAGAATAATGATATATGAAGGTGGAATAAGTAAACAAGTCAGATCTTATGGTCTTGAAGACCAGACTACTCACGTTATTACAGAGGATAACGAAAAAGGGGCAAGGGCTATGCTCCCACTTATGAAGAAAGAATATGCATACCTCATCTGATGTCTCTAAAGGGAGTGACTCCGTAAGAGATTTTGTTGTCGCAACAATCATGTCCTTGTAATCTCTGTACGGGGAGATCCTCAACATTAGGATAACCGCGGCTTCGTAATTTCCGACACTTTCGAATTGTTATTAGGCAGTCATCAGGTATCTTTGGGTTTGATATGTCCATCAAAACTTCCAGTTTCCGACAGCTAGAAACATAGAAATCATGCAAAGTTTCTAACTCATTGACACCGTCAATAGCTTGTAGTTCATGGCATCCGATGATTTACAGAGACTTCAGCATCTGTAAGTTTGATATGTGAAGTTTCATAGGACCACTGCCAACTGTCCTAAAAGCTTAAGCCTTTAGCTGAAGGTATGAATTAATATTTAAGTACATTTACACTTCCTTTCACGCTTAGTCTGGTCTTTTTGCCAGTACTAAGCGTGTAAATAGTTTTTTTAGGCAAAATAGGGTTTGGGAAGATTTGAACTCAAGACTTTCTGTTCTAATACCATATAAAGTTTTTATAGGACCATTGGCAACTATCATAAAAGTTTAAGCCATTAGGTAAAGATGTAGATTAATATTTAAATACATTCACATGATAACTCACATAGTTTGATCATAGATCGACAATTTTTAATGGTTAAAGTCTCCAACGATTCCAATGCACCAAGACCCAGAATCTCAATCAGCTTTTGACATCCTGAAACTTCCAATTGTGTGAGCTTTTATAAGCTCGATGGAATAATTAGCTTCTCCAGTGAACTGCACTCATAAACAAGTAATGTATTCAAGGATTCTAACCCGCCGAGGCCCTCAACAGCACGAAGCTCATAGCAGTTTGATATAAACAAACACTTCAGCACCTTTGAACTTGATAGGTCGCACGAAGCTCATCGTTTTGGATGACGTGGATAAAGAACAACAACTAGAGAAGCTAGCAGGGGCACAAGATTGGTTTGGCTTGGGAAGTAGGTTAATTGTTACAATCAGGAATGAAATTACTTTAAATGTCCTGGATGAGATTTTTGATATACGAATTAAAGGAATTAGATTATGATCAAGCTCTTAAGCTTTTCTGTGTACATGCTTTGAGAAAAAGAATCTCCACCATATCAATATGATACTGAAGTTTAAAACATGGAAAGATATGATATGAGGAGAAAGTATCAGGAAAAAAGCTTATGTTATTTATGTCATAATGGGCAGAATTTGAAATTTTTTATAGTGCCTATCCATTAGTTTAATACGTATACTAAATTCACTTAACAATTTCTTTATTGCCGCGCCTAAAATTGTTGCGGTGGCTTTCTACATCGCCTCTTAAAAAAACTATTTCACTGTACAAAAAGTTACTATGTATAAGCGTTATTCGCATATATTTGAAAACTTTTTCTCTAAAAGATTTTCTGTGCACATTGAAAGTCAATTTAATTTGCATTTCATTATGTAAGAGGTGATCCTACCTGCGAATCAATTACCTTAAGTGCATACAATTCATTTACTGTGCACAAAGTTTTGTATGGATTAATATTAACGACCTTATAATTCATCAACGAACAGGCTGTGTTTTAGCCTGTTGTGCCTACTCTATAACTCAAGTGCTAATAGTTTATTGCGGGATAGTCTGGCCTAAGGGCTTGTGTATCCACCAGTGTGGCAAGATGTATAGTATCATTTGGGTACCCACTACATGCACAATGATGAAAGACCAATGCAATATGATTGACTTATATGCTAGTCAGGCTGGAGAGCTCCTATGACTGAGCTATATGCTAGTTGGATCTGAGAACCAGTGATGTCACCAGTATGGCAAGAGTGCATGGTGCCTAGATTGGTATCTGTTGTATGCATTGTGGTCAATAACCTAGTATGGTATCGACAGTAGATACATGTGAGCAATGTGATGCTCTATGAGAGTTTGAATGGAGGATTAGGAACCATAAGGTGATAGCCTTCCTAGTCTAGGTTAGAGTGTAGACTCAATGAGATTTATATGTCATTCGTTGTTATTAACCCATTTTTCAGGTCCCGAGCTTGGAAGAGATGGATAAGAGCTAGGTTAAGCCAGAGAGGCCCGCAGATGGCAGGCAAGTGATTAGTGTCGTTGTTTTTTATTATGAGTTTTATTATTCCCGAGGGAGTTTGTATAAGACAATGATTGGTTATTTGATATGTACGGATGTTTGTATATTCCGAAATTGTCAGGGGAATATTTATATTTAACTTCTGCATGTGATTATCTCTGATTAAGTTGAAGGTTGGTGACAAATCTTAGAATATTGTATTTATCGGCCACTTTCAGAAAAAGCAACTGGGGTATGCCGCGCGCTCAAGAGTGAGGCGTGACAACTTTAGTGTGCATCATCTTAAATTTAATATATATATATGAGTGATAAAAGAGCAACTTAACTTTACTTCAAAAAAGATAAGAAGTACTTATAGGCTTAGGGTTAAGCCTAATACATTTACATAAATATCCCCAACTTGCTAATACCCTAAAGTAATAAACTCAAAACTCCCCCTCAAGTTGGAGCTTACATATCAAAAAGTCCAACATATGAAACTCATACACCTCGAAGAGAGTTTGTGAAAATGTCTGCTAGTTGCTCTTTAAAACGCGTGTGCACTAGTTGTATATATTCAGAATTCACATTTTCTCGAACAAAATAACAATCAACTTCTATATTCTTGGTTCGCTCATGAAACACTGGATTGCTAGCAATATAAATAGCAAATTGATTATCACAGCACAGAAGAGATGGTCCGGTCATTGGAAATCCAACCTCAGCTAACAACATACGAACCCACTGAAGTTCACTGGTAACATTAGCTATAGCACGATACTCAGCCTCTACACTAGATCGAGAAACAACATATTGTTTCTTACTTTTCCACGACACAAGATTACCACCAAGAAATACACATTATCCCGAAGTAGACCGGCGATCCATAGGACAACCAGCCCAATCCGCATTAAAGTATCCTGTCACCGCCATAAATTCAGGACTGGAATAACCAGCTATATGAAGACGACCTTGATTGTGGAACACAAGTCCTTGACCTAGAACTCTCTTCAAATATCGAACAATTTGTAGGGCAGCTTGTCAATGATTAGTACGAAGAGAGCTCATAAACTAACTCACTACACTAACAACAAATGAAAAATCTGGACAAATAATGGTAAGATAATTTAACTTGTCTACTAACCGGCAATATTTTTCTGAATCATTAAGAGGTTCTCCCTGTTCATCATCAAACTTTACTCCAGGATCCATAGGTGTGTCACCAGGCTTAGAATCATGTAAACCAACCTCCTTAAGAATGTCAAGATAATACTTTTGCTGAGAGAGAGCAATGTTATCATTGGCATAGGCAACTTCAATGCCAAGAAAATACCGTAGACAACTTAGGTCTTTAGTGTTAAACTCATTCTTAAGAAACTCCTTGAGTCGTCATATGCCTTCAACATCACTGCCTGTGACAATGATATCATCAATATAAACCACAAGAATAACACATCATTTGGATGATGACATGCTAAATACTGAGTGATCCACACTACACCAATCCATGCAAAAAGTAATAACTGCACTACTAAACCGGCCAAACCAAGCACGAGGAAATTGCTTAAGCCCATGAAGAGCTTTTCGCAATTGGCACACTTTCTCCCTTGAGCAACAAACCCAGGTGGTTGCTCCATATACACTTCCTCATGAAGATCACCATGAAGGAAGGCATTCTTGATATCAAGCTGATGAAAAGTCCACTAAGACTGAGCAACAAAGGAAATAATGATATGAACAGAAGGAATCTTGGCTACCGGAGAAAAAGTCTCATCATAGTTAATACCATAGGTTTGAGTATAACCCTTTGTCACAAGATGCACCTTCAAGCACTCAACTGAGCCATCTTGATGGTGCTTGACAACAAAGACCCAGCGACAACTTACCAATTATTTATGAGCCGGCAAGGGAACAAGCTCCCAAGTTTTATTATGATGTAAAGCAGCCATCTCCTCCTCCATAGCATGAGTCCACTTTGGATGGGCAAAAGCCTCCTCAACACTACTAGGCACAGACACAGAAGCAAGAGAAGACACAAAAGTAGACATTTGAGAACTTAAGTTATGATAAGACACAAAATGTAAGAGAAGATACCAAGACCGAGTACGGTGAGCAATAAGAGAACCATTAGAACATGGTGGAAGAGGATCGGAAGCCTAGACCGAAGTTGATGGTGGTGGTGGAATGCTGGCTAGTGAAGATATAGTACCCAAATAAATCGAGAACAGCGTGTATACACCTGAAGAGGAATCGGTGCTGCGGAGCCTGGACATGGATTCGGCTGAGACATAGGGGTGGAGGGTGGTAGAAGATCCAAGGTTAATGGTTCTTGAGGACGATCATCGCCAAAGAACGCTTTATCCTTAAAGAATGTCACATCAGTAGAAACATACTCTCAACGACGAATAGGATTATGACACACATATCCCTTTTGAGTACAGGAGTAACCAACGAAAGCACACTTTTCAGCACGAGGTGATAATTTATCTAATCCAAGAGATAAGGAATGAACAAAACAAACACTTTCAAAGATACAAGGGCGAACAAACCATAAAGGACAATCAAGATGAAGAAGGAAATAAGGAATAGCTCCTTTCAACATAGAGGATAGAAAACGATTAATAAGATGACACATCGTAAGTAGAGCATAGCTCCAGAATGATTTAGGCATATGAGTGTGAAGAAGAAGACAACGAGCAACATCCACAAATGACGGTTCTTACGTTCAGCAACTCCATTTTGTTGCGGAGTGTAAGTGCAAGAACTTTGATGTAAAATACCATGAGATTTGAGAAATGGAATGAAGGTAGATGAAGAAAAATACTCACGGGCATTGTCAATACGTAAACACTTAATAAAACAATCATACTGCATATGGACTTCATGATAAAACTGACAAAAAGAGTGAAAAACTTCAGTATGATCTTTTATTATATATAACCAAGTCGTACAAGGACAATCATCAATAAATGTGACAAAATACCTAAAACCAAAGGAAGACTCTCGACTAGGACCCCACACATCAGAGTGAACCAACTCGAATGGATGTGACGCACGACTCAAAACACGAGAAGGGAAAGACTCACAATAGTGTTTATCTAACTGAAATGTTTCACAATTAAACTGAAGACTTGAATTAGACACAAAAGGAAATCATCTGAGTGTATCTGTTGATGAATGACCAAGATGACAATTTAAGCGATAAGAATCATCCACAGCTTTAGTTTGAACGTTTGTAGCAGCAGTGGCAATATTCTCAAGTTCCAGGACGTACAATCCACTAGCCTCATGCCCACCACCTATTCAGCGTCTAGTCTTCTGATCCTAAAGAATATACGATGACGAAGAAAAGATAATATCGCAATCAAGATCGCGAGTAATAGAGTTGACTGATAATAGATTATAAGCAAAGTGTGGAATTTGATAAACAAGAGGTAAGGAAATAGAGGAACTCAATGACACACAACCTATACCAATGACTTTGGATTGAGAACTGTCTGCTAAGGTGACTGACATAGAAGGAGCAGATGAAGTGGATGTGGGAAGACTAGGATCATCAATCATATGATGAGTGGCACCCGAATCAATAACCTAAGAGCAAGGAGGAGTTGTACTAGACATTAAGCACGTAGGATCATTATGACGGGCCAAAGTAGCAATAGGGCCAAAAATAGCACCAGTCTTACTCTGTCGTGCTCTGACCAACTTATCATATTCAGCACGAGTCAACTATATTGTACCATGTCCAAGAGAAGATCTATGAGATGGATCAGTATAATAGAAGTATGTAGACCCCGCAATTCAATATGGAGGTCATGACAATAATCAACAATGTGTCCAAAGAATTGGCAATGAGTACAAAAACAGTTTGCTTGACCACCACCACAAGCTCCTCTAAGAGTATTACTAGTACCACTACGAACAGTACCTCGGCCTTGAAAACCACGACCACAGTAAGGACTATCAGGATTCCATTGTCCACAAACATTAATACGACCACAAGTCCCTTAACCCCCACGAGCCAACATAGCACTACTATATGAAATTGCTGACGTCTTTGGACTAGAAGTGTAGCGACTATAAATGAATGATAAAAGAACAACTTAACTATATTTCAAAGATGACAAAAAAAAAAGTATTTATAGGCTTAGGGTTAAGCCTAATACATTTACCTAAATATTTTCAACTTGCTAATAACCTAAAATAATAAACTCAACAATATATATATGCAAGCAAATTCATTTATCTAGATATATTTGATCACTACTAAGGATGCGAATAACAACCATTCTATTTCTCTATTTTTCTATTTTTCAGGAAAATGTTTGTAATAGAATTTCGTTGGGTAATGTAATTTCATTTTCCTGTTTTTGGGACAAATTTTTGGTCTAAAAATAGGTTCATAACAGAAATCAAAAGTAAATATTTTACTTTTCTATTTCTGAAGCATAATGAAAAATAAAAATTCTTCTAACCGCTCGTCCTAGCCGACTGCCACCCATTGCTAACCATTGCCCACCGCCACTCACTGCCCGCTACTAGCAATTGCCAACAAACCATTGATCGCCAGTTGTCCCCAGCCACCCACCGCCACCAACCACTAATTGTGGACCACCACTGATCGCTGGCCACCACCAACCACCCATCCCCACTGGCCACCCGCTGCCACTACTTGCTTATCATCAATAAGAATAAAAATTAAGAATGACTATTAAACAAATTTCTATTTAGGGATTCAAAATTTTGTGTCAGTATCAAACAACATTTTTTTTTGCTCAAAAACTCGTTTATAAATAGAAATTGTTACCGGAAAAAGAATGACTATTTTTGGCGTCCTAAATATTTGCCTAGAGGTTCTCTTTATGTTCTTAAAAAAATGGGAATGGATTTCTCGATGTCCAATTCCCAGCCAAAAAATTTCTCTCCCGTCTTTTGCAAAAAGGAGAATTAAGTCATTCTCATGATGTATAATGCTCAAGTTATATTAAAATTGGGAATGGATTTCTCGATGTCCAACCCCCGGCCAATTGCCTTTTAAGTTTATGGTCTTCCAAGGACTCATTAAAATTTTCAATGACCTGCCCACTTTGTTCAAAGCCATCGCTTCTATATATTAACCACTTTTCCTAAACAAGAGCATGATTACTGGGTGAACACCTTGGCCGGTTGCTATGTTGCCAACCGCAGTCTTAAATAATCTTGATTAAGCAACCCAAGTTTATCTGCATTAGTGCTTCTGCTGTTATCCCAGTGACTTTTACTTGTGTTGGGATGAGAACTAGCTGTGTTGTGCAATAACTATAGTTACCAAATCAATGAATGTAACATATTATATTTCTGATTATTAAATGATAAGGAATCCCCAAATAAAACAAAATGAATTGGGGATTTACCATCGTGGCTGTAAGTTTTCACAGAATTATGGTTTGATCAATCCATTGAGAGGTCCCTCTTCTCGTTTTCTCTTCTCTCTTCTATACATGATCATCACTAAAACTACTTGATTGTACATGTTGAAAATCTGTAGCTCTAAGCTAAGGCATAGTTTTGGCTTACGACATGTACTTTGGTGATATTTTTGGTGTAGCTTTAGTCCGTTGCTTATCTTTTTCTTAATAAATGGATTTCCTCTCATTTTGTCTACTGATTCAATACTATCATAGTATAGCTTGATGTGATTTTTCTTTAAAAGTTGATGGCATTTCTTTATTTGTAAAACATAATTAAGTTAGCTAAAGAAAAGAACAAAAAATAGAAAGAAAGTTGATACGTGTTAGGTGGGGAAATTGACGATGTCGGCTTTTTATAAAGCGAAAAGTGTTAGAAAAATTTAAACTTATTGCATTGATACCAATTGAATCATAAATATTTTTATGGTGTCAATTTAGACCTAAACATTTGAATTAGAGTCAATCCAATCCTTCCACTAAATTTGGTTGAATATCGTTAACTTGGATGCTAGTTAACCTACATGGCACATCGACGTCAACATGGATAATTTTTAATAATTTTTTAATCCTTAATTTTTTTCTTTTTTCCGTTTTTTTCCTTGTCTTCTTCTTTTGGCCGATGAACAGCTACTAGCCATCATCGGGGGAATTTGGCCTTGCCCAGGTGAGGTCGCCACCACCTACCACAAGCAAGCCTTGGGAGGGCTCCCCTCATGCAGGGTTAGGCGAGGCCCAATGAGGGTCAGCCTCGCCCAAGCTAGATCTAGCAAGGTGGCCTAAGCTCGCCTAACCAAGCC
>JAGKPW010000062.1:0-126753 GCA_019926035.1 Melaleuca alternifolia
ACTTAAATCCACGTATGCTTGTGTCTAGAATAATCTGAAAGGGAAAAGTATGTATATCTCAGTACAACATGACAGAGATTCTCCCTACCAAAGTCGGAGGAGTTGCTCTCTAAATATTGCTCAGAATCATTCATGCAATGAGCAGGGGGCAATAAAACTACTTGTTGAAACAATGAAACTATTTTTTTAAAAAATCCTATTGCCTATATCCCTGAAGTTTTCTCACCTCGTTCTCTCTTCTGCCAAATATAGCTTACTTACATCCACCCTTGTAAACTAAACAACTAATTAAAATAGCGATATCAAAATCACTAATTCTCCATCCAACATCGGTATTAGACCCCAAAAAGAACAAATGATGTTGACCTAAAACCAACAAATGTAAGTCGTGATATTACCTTCATTTCACTCAAAATTAACAATTTTTTTTTATGACACACAACACGGACAAAGGAATGCATTTAGGAATATACTTTAAAGTTCAAGTCGATGTTTTCTTGATTGGGAAAACAGTAGCTGTGAATTAAATGTACCTTTCTATGCTGCACTACATTCAACGCATCCTTGGGAGACCATAGCCTACTACGCTTCTCTGTTGCTCTGTCTTCTTGTCGAACAATATCTCTTCCAAGGTCTCTAAGCAAGTCATGCATCGATAGTCTACCATTATCATCAACCTTTATCAAACACTTACGGGAAAGGACAGAGATCTCAACTTTCGGCGAAAGATCCATTGCTTTCCACATATAATATGGATGCATATTTCTTTCACCGACAAAGTAACACGCGATATCAAGAAAAATTTCTTTCTGTGCATCCTCTAGCATTTCAAAACTAATCTTTAATTTGTGATGGACATCTTGATTGGGAACTAAATCTAATTTCTTCAATGTGGCTTTCCATAGTGGTTTACTTCCGCCACAAAGAGAGGAACCAACGACCTCAAGAGCCAAAGGAAGTCTGCTAGTTTTGTGGATAACATCATGAGAAATATGACAATAATCATTTGGAGGGAAATCCATTCTAAAAGCATGCTTACTAAAAAGCTGAAGAGCATGGCGATAAGACAATGTTTTCATTTGATAGATTCTAAACACTTCGAAATGTGTTTGGACACTAATCTCTTGGCTTTCCTGTTCAATTGGCAGAAAGTTGGTATCTCTCGTCGTAATCATAATTCTACTTCCTGGACCAAACCAATTACGTTTTTCTGCAAATTTTGAGAGCTGGCCCCATTCATCTAGGTCATCGAGAACAATAAGAACTTTCTTATGGCGGAATCTCCTTTTAATTTGGTTAATCCCTTCATCGGAGTCAGAAATATCCACTGATTTGGAGTTGAGAATATCTGACAATAGTTGTTTTTGCAATTGAACAACTTTGCTGCCCTTTGAAGCTTCTCGAACATCAGAAAGGAAGCTAGATCCATGGAATCGATTATGAATTTGGTTAAAGACAACTTTGGCAAGAGTCGTCTTACCGGTGCCTCCCATACCATGGATTACTAGATAACGCACATTAGGAGAACCTTCATCTAATAAGCGAATGACTTCTTCAACAAGATCCTGAATTCCAACCAAATGATCAGGCAGATTTTTGTCTCTTTTATTCAGCTTGTTCAAAACCTCAGCAACGATCATTCTAATGAGCTCACCATGGTACCTATCTCAAAAATATCCCAGCCATATAATAAGTTAAAACACCGGCAACGGAAGAGGGGCAACCGGTACCCTCCTAAAAGATATCGTATATATAATCTCAGGATATATAGGAAGAGTTCAACTATAAGTACATTAAACATATAGATAGCCTCACAAGTACTTCCAACCTAACTCTTTTCCTTTTTCGGGGAAAACAAGAGAAGCAATCAAAATCCGTTTGAATTTACTGAAAGTGAATTCCACTTGTATTCAACAGATCAAAGACCTTTGGATTTTCTTCTTTTAAATATGCAAGAAAAAATTATCTTTTTAATTGCTCACAAGTGGTGTGTGCTGTGTTTATAGTTTTGCATGGATTAAAACAGTTATAGCTAGAACAATTGTTTTTTATATCCAACTTACATAAATGTCATTTGGAAATTAAGAAATTTTTTTTTACTCGATCTAAAAGATGCAAATCGAATAATAGATTTAAATTGGATTTATCCTGTCTTTTGAAAGCAATTGAATGATTATTTAGTGAGTGGATGTGTAGTGGAGTACTTATTAACTATGCGGGGGTTGAGTGACAACTTGATGAAAAAGAGAACAGTTGATGCGTTTTACTTTTGATACAAGGACAAGAGTATTTCTTGTTCTTTATGTCTGTATCATATTTTTTTTCTTTTTTTGTAATAGGAGAAAGGAAAGCTCAAAGCCCTACCCTCTATCTTGGAGATCCCATCCTTTCATCCGAGCGACCCCTCCCAGAGCCTCCTTCCATTGCTGCACAGCATCGCTGCCGAATTTCTCCTCGTGCTTCTGCAGAGCGTCGTGATACAGCTCGGTTTTGAGTTTGACGTCGTCAGTGCTCACATCGAAGAAAATCGGCAAGATCATCTTTTTGCAGTCCACCATGATCGCAAGCTCACGAAGACACCACGCACTGGACGCGTAGTCTCTAGAAAAGATGGGTATACAAATTGACGAGGTGTTGATCGCGCGCTCCAGTTCGCCTCCTATTGATTCACCTTTTCTGATCTCTTCGTCATCTCTGAAAACTCGAATCCCAGCTACATCCATGGAGTGATAGAGACAGTCCGCAAAATTCCGGCGGGTGTCGGGTCCTCTGAAATTCAAGAACACCTCGAATTCAGACCCTGGCAGCGACTCCACGTCACCTCTGTTGGCCATAGACACCGATGCTTCATTTGATGAGTCCCACCTCTCCATCTTCAGGAGCTGAAGTATACCGATCGAGTTTGATAATGAGGAGAGAGATGTAAGAGAAGTGTCCAATCGACGTGTGTTCGGGGGATTTATGGAGGAGATCGAGAGCACGGATTCCACTAGGAAAATTAATAAATCAGGTTGGCATAAGTAATGTAGAAACAAATAAATAAATAAAATCAAACATAAGAGATGAATTTAATACGATGGACGGCACTTCCGTTCACATCTTGTTGTATTCATTGAGTGAATGCTTCATATGTCTCATCTAAAATTGCCCGTAGTGTACGTGAATATATTTCATGACTGATGCGTGTAACTATTCTTTCAAATTTAAGATAATAAAAGCATGTCATTCATATAGTATATTCTATTTAATTAAGTTTTATTATACTATATATAAGTTAGTACGAATAATACTAAAAGGGAAAAAATACTAAATACTCATTTTTCAAGATATTCTTATTGGACGATGAGTTCAAATTTTGAACATTCCGTGTGTGTATGTGTGTGGGTTACTTATGATAACACCCTAAAGAGGTAACCAAAAAATTTCCTTTGTTTCCTCTTTTGAAAGTGTTATCTTTTGGATCGACAATTTGCTTCCTTCTAAATAACAAATACATGCTATTAAATTGCCTAAGATCATTTGCCCAATTATCCCAATATATTCCTTACTTAGAGGATATGTTGATCTATTATGTAATTCATAGCTTAATATATGTTTTTATTTGGAAGTGTTGATTTTAAATAACACCATATTAAGTACAATATTCAAGATTAGTAATGGGGAGAGAGATGGTAGAGTGGCGTCTGATAGATATTATTATGAAGAATTTATGATCGAGCTAGAGAGCCACGGCAAGTCTCCCTCATTGCTTTGCATTTTTTTTCTTGGAAAGGCCGGAGAAATTTCCCACTATTTTTTTTGGTCGAAAAATTTCCCACTATGAAAAATCCTTCTATCGCCAATTTCAATTAAATACACTCCGAAAGACGTGATATATATATTTAATTGATTTCACTTCACATTCTAAAGTTGTTGGAAGTCTCCTTTGTCGTGCTGCGTTTTTTCTTGGAACGGCTCAAGAAATTAAAATTTATTCTATCATGCCAAAAAAATGAACATATAATTTCAGTTGTTCCCGCGTCACACTCCGATCAATTCATTAATATGATTATCATAATTCATTAGTTGATGTTTTGTGGGCCAGATTCGTGAAATTTAGGGTAGTAGACTACCAAATCCCATTTCCCTCATTTTATTAAAGGATGATAGCAATGGTGGGGACATATCATAAGCATGGTGGAACTTCCTTGAAATTAACTTGCAACAAACACCCAATCATGTGGGGACAAAGAAGTATCAATCTACCGAAGAAAACTTGAAACATGAAGGACCAATTAAGTCGAAGGAACGGCATTCCCATTCAAATATTGTTCTACTCAATCAATGAGGACTTCATCTATGATTCCACGAAGGTCCTATGCTTGTAATGGTCTTTTTAAATTTGATATGATTCTTGTATTACGTTCTATTTGATTGAGTAAATTGTGTTATATATATAGGTCGCTTTTTTGATAAAAATTTAGAGGGAAAAATATCAACTACATTTTTTTCATAGTAAAATTTCTAAGATGAAAATTTCTCGTAGGGCAAAAAGTTCGAACCTTTTCTAATGGATGTTGTCCTCTTTTAGCTATGCCTAGAAAGTTTTTTTCCCCTGTTTTCAAATTATTATCTTTCTTGACGATGACAATTCATTTCCCTCTAAATAAAAGTTTTTTTTTAACTTGCATAAAATCGCTTGTTAAATTATCAATATACATTCCTTCATTGGATGATATATTAATCGATTATGTAATTGATAAAGTGATGCTTTTTTCTTAGTTTTATGCGTCAATTGTGTAATAAAGGTTCTCGGAATACAATACATTTGGTATAGGAGACCCAAGCATTTTGGTTGTTTCTTGCATAACAAAATATATGATGTGTCATAATGCTGAAACACACTCGAGATAACACAAAAAATCTAGACTTCCAAAATCAATTCACAAGAATATGTTCTTCTCTAATATGGATAAGCGTCCTCTCAAAAAGGGCAAAATCATTTCAATACCTGCTAATCTATTGTCAGGTTAATTCAAGAAAAGAAGACCACAAGAGGGGGAGAAAGACACCAGAGTCCGACAGAAATATCCTCTCAAGCATTATCAGACATCACTTTTTTCAGGAATGTAATAGGCTTGGACTCCTCAGGGGCCAGTTGGTCAAATGCCACATGGTTGTGCTCTTCATCGTACACATGGCACATCGTCATGATCGTCTTCATGAGGCGCCAATTCCATGTGACTTCATTTAAGTACTGTGGATGACATGTAAATCTAAATGAGCAAACTAGCAAATATGCATTTCTCGACAACACCAAGACGACTGGTCACCAGGCAAATATCCAATACTCTGCATTTACAAGCACCAAACGCTATAATGAAGAAACCACCCCAAGTTTGCCAAATTTAGTTTGTAACTTCAAATTACTCCGTTCCATTTCAAGAGGCTGTTACTCATGACAAGGGAAAAGAAAAAAACGAAACTTGTTCTAAATCATCCTAATCTAGCTGGCCTTCTGAATGCCGGAATAACACCCCTGATGAAATCCAGCTCACCTTTCCCCAGTTTTCTTGTAGAGACTCGTAAGCCGCACGCAAGTTGTAACTTGGAATCCTTGGTGATATATGATGGGGTATGTGGACATTTATGTGATGGCATAGAATTTCAACCCTGCATAATGAGAGAATATCGCAGTGTAGTTTTTTTTGTCATTCTACTCATCCTTGCACCCAGAGGTCTTCATATAAACTTTTAAGACGTAGCAAGCAACAAAAGCTTCTTTCAAATCATGCAGTCAGCTAAGATAGCTAGTTCACCCATAACAACATCAACTTTATAATAGATTTCATCTTCTTCCACTTTCAAAAATGCAAAAGTTTCTTGACACACATTTATGCATGGCAATGCCCAGCAATGCTAAATGTGTTAACTTTAAAGGTACAAGACCCAACTGCCACCACCATCATGCCACTGCTAGTTCATTTCTATCCAAGATGAAAGTAAAAGAGAGAAAGTAATGAAGAAACTTGAAGGAAAAAAAGATATTTATTACCATTTAGGATAATCGCAGTGGACGGTCCTGTTCAGCTGGTTTGAGCAGCATTCCTCTCATTGGAAGTAATGAAAGGAATATGCAGTGCCGTGTGATGGACCATTGTGAATGTACTCATCTGAAAACAAGAGACAGATTGCTCCTCATTCAGCAAATGTGGACGGCTTAACTTGAACAACCAGGACAACTAAATTTATGGAGCAACGAAGCTTGAAGTGAAAGCTGTTAATTATAAACTTGAGATTTCGGACAATCCAAATCCTCAGATTGAGGTATACACTGTCCTCAGCTGCATTTAGCAATGATGACTGACTATGAGCAATGATGACTGACTATGAGCAAGTTTATAGTTCCATACATACAATGAGCTATAGACATCCGAGGACGAACTGGGCCATAAACATATATAATAGACTTGCGCAGCAGAGGAGAAGAGTCAAACTCCTCTTTCCAAACAGGATGCCAAGCTGTATCTTCAGTCAACCTATTAATTTACGGATGAAATGAAAGATAATCATCATGATGATTGCATAAAGGTAGTTACCAGAAACTACAACCACATGAGCATGCTAACCGAGGAGAATTTTCTCACAAAACTGAAAAAGTATATATATGTCTAATAACAATGTTAAGTGAAGAAAACAGGGAGTATGTACAAAACATAACTTTATAGACATAAAGGAGGGCAAGGGATAATATATGGCACATGTGAAAAATGCAGACAAGTGTCTTCATGTCCAAAGAATAAAGAAGTGTCTGTAATTATGTAGATTATGCAGAATAGATAGTCTAAATGGACTATTGGTTAAAAACAATGGAGAATGTAATGTCACAAGAGCGATCTGCTTGTTGTTAAAGGACTATGTACTCCTTTATTTCATATGAAAAGGTCTTCAAAATATGGCTCGTAAGGATATGTCAACGGTAGAAATGCAAGCCTTCCCACTATATCATCCACTAATTTGTTCTTCGCAAACTACTTGTGAGCACCGTCATGCCCTATCGTCGGTAACAGCAGTTCCTGTCCATGCCCACGCCAAAGGGAGTAGGTAACATGGGCCTTTTCAAGTCATGAATCACCCCCAATGCATAGGACTTGCTAACAAGGTGTAAAAAGTTATTTTAGCCCTATGCATGACCGAGTTGCAGCTGATATTATTATCATATCGTGAGATGCTTATGCAGTAGTATTAAAAGAGACATCGTTCAGTTATTTGAGGAGCGCTCCCAAACAATAGAAGCTTGATGCTCGATACAGGAATATCACGGGATTTTTATTTATTTTTTATTTTTTTGTAAGAGTGTCGTTGACTGAGTCAACTGGGCAGAAAGAATTGACTGGTCAACAAAAGGCAAGGAAAAGTGGATTCCCGGTTTAAAGGGAAAGTTAGGGCGCATGGAGAAGAAAAGAAAGAAGGAGAAAAAGAAATAAAGGGAATAAAGACAAAGGGATAAAATAAATAAATAAGGGAGAGAGAGAGAGGTGTGTATATGCCTTGAATACCTCACCAAGCTGCAAAACGCCTAATAAGAATTTACGCCAGCTATTCATCTAATTAGACTCATTTTTGGAATTAGGGCATATACTTGAAGTTATGTAATCTTGAACTGCTAAGTTTGATTTTCGAGTTGCCAGTTGCAAAATTAAGCAAAAATGATAGGCTAAGGCATTGTGGAGCCATGAGGTATCACGGAAATCAACTTAGACTTACAATTTAGCCTATGCAAATTTTTTAATTTTCGTCTCCGAGTTCCGCATAGTAGATACCTTCAAATATTTGCTTGGAACAAGCATTTTGTTGGCTAGTATGAGTCATTTTGTCAGCAATTTATAGTTATGATAGCATTTTACTTGATGTTGACATTGTTTCTCATTTATTCAATAGGATTACAGGTTCATCGATTCAGTAAATGATACTTGTCTCTTTTTCAAGTAGGTTAATATTACGAAAAATCCCAAACTTTACATTATGTGACACTTTTACTCTAAACTTTCATGTCAACATTTTTTTTTAAAAGAGGACAATATGAAAAAAAGAATTGCATATAATTCAAGAACTCAATTGACAAAAAAAAAACACAAAAAGGGTCAGAGAGCCAATTGTACATTTTACAAAAGTTTAGGATCTATTTACGGCTTTAACTCTGTTTTATACCATGGACTATCAATTTCAATTCAATATTTACTTCTACTTTTTTTGGTCAAATAAAAAGTTTACTCATAAAGTTCCTTTTTTTTTCTGTCAAACACTTTTTGCTCTTACCATCGATTTAGTTAAAGACATAGACTTAAATGATATTTTTTTTGTGTTATGATTTTCCTTTAATTTTTGTCCACGGTGGAGACAAGTTTTCGTACTATTATGATGAAGCTTGATGTGATTTTTCTTAAACCCGAAATCATGAAATTTCTTCATTCGTTAACCATAACTAAGTCAGCCAAAGAAAGGGAAAAAAAGTCTTTTTCTCTCTCCCCCGTCTTCTTTCTATCCATCATCTTCTTCAACCTTCAATCATGGGAGAGGGTTTGAGCTTAACTCATCCTCGCCTCTCTCTTTTGTTGATCTTGATTGTGTTTTATTGTTCTGTTTTTGCAGATTTGGGAGCTCTCTTATCCCGGTCTAATTAATCTTATTTTAAAGTTGAGAATTTGAATTTTCTTGATCTAATTGTAGATCTGGGGGCTATTCTCTTCTGATTTAAATCTAAGAGTTTAACAAATATAATTTGGGGGATTCAATACCCCTTTGGTCTGTTCATGTAGGTTTTGTGCCTCTAATTTCAATGGCATCTCGGATGTTTTAGCATCTTATTAATCCCGAAGATTTGCTCTCTATATTAGACGCGTTTGTTAAACTAGTTTTGATAGTCTCCATATGGCAATAGTGTTGAGGAAGTCGATTTAGGCACGTACTATCAATTGGCAACGGGATAGCTATTGAAGAAGGAATATCCAACATGTGCTCATCACTGTGGAAGATAAGACATCTAGTGATTGGCTGTCAACTATTTTTCTTGACAAATCCGATCTTGTAAAATGAGCATAGGCTTAACTTTGCTAATGCTCTGTTGATCCTCCTTGTTTTCTGGATTTGACTTTGCTTTTTAGAGTTCTTGCTCTATTTCTATGTGATTTATTACTTATTATGTATTGTTTGAGCAATGCATACAATGCTTTTTCGACAGAAAAAAAAATTTCTCGCAAAGCACTCAACGCCGCTACACATTTATCTAATTAAACTAGATAAGATTAGACTAAAGTTATTTGGTAATGAGATAAGCGGTGACATGCATCTTTAGAAGTTAAGGGGAAGAACCGAAAAAGGTTATTTGATTGTTTGAACCGAGACAATGCACTAAAGAAATGGGAAGGGAAAATAAAAATGAAGAGAATAAGTTAAAGTATGTATGAAGTAGGAAAGCGTACCACATGTTAAGAGCACATGGATGGCCTACTTGAAGATAACCCCGGTTGGCTTTCCAACACCATCCGCAAAATTCGGAAATATCACCAGACTTGACATGAAACCGTTTGATACAGCAAGCAAACCTTGCAGTGATCCACAGGGAAAGAGCTACAATCTCTGCAACTTAACTAATTTTGATAGCTCGGGCAATATTTTCTATGGAGCTCCGATTCTCAATTGATAATTTCTCGGATGAGTTTGGTAAGTCAGGCAAATCTTGCAGGGATTGACAGGGACTTACACACAACTCAAGCAACTTTTATAGTTTTGAGAACTTTTATAGTTTTGATAGATTAGATATCCTTTCTATAAAGCTCAAACTCCCAATCGATAATTCCTCCAACGAGTTTGGTAAATCAGGCAAATATAGTGTTTTTTCTTCTTGGTTTAGTGAGTTTTGTTTTCTTTTTCTTTTTAAGGTTTCGTTCGTTTATTGAAAGACTTGATGCGTGATAAGTGCCAAGATTGATTGAAACTGCTGCGAAAGTCAAGCAAAAAAATAATAAAATTGATAGAACAAGAAAATAAATCCAATATAGATTTATGCCTAATGACCTATATTAATAAATAAAGCATCAATGAATTCATAGTAGATCAAGCGATTTAATGTAGATTACAATCACACTCGAGTTATTCAAACACTTTTAATGTTTCCCACCAAACCTCAATTACACTCAATAACTCCACGAATATTTAGCCTCACAATTCCTGATGAAATAATTTCTTAATCTCACGAAAATATCAAACAAATATTAAATAAGATTTAATTGGTTTTGACATTTAAATACTCGATATAATTTCACGAGCAAACTCATGAAGAAAAAAAAAACCTCTTGCCAAGCACTGGAAGAACACGGCGCTTCAACTTTTCTTCGTCATGACTCTCCTGGAGCAACCCACTGCCAAGCCGCTTAAACGGCGCTTCCTTTCCCTCAACACTAAAGACCAGCAAGAGCAGACAGCACCAAGCGACGATCAAACCAACTTCCACTCGGAGTGGAAATTTGTGAGCCAACTTGGACTTTCTCCTTTTGCTGTGACTTCAATGTTTAATAGGAAATACTCGCCCATCAATATTCGGTCAAAGCAATCATCAAAGTCCGAGTTTCCTCGTTTGCTGTTTCCTTGCTGACTTCCCTAAAGAAATATTGCGACGGCCCAGTTTTTAGAATTTTTGGCATTAAGGAAGTAAATGTGGACATTTCAGGATTTTCTCTTATTTTCCTATTACTTTCCTTATTTTTCTTTTATTTTTCTCTCTTATTTCCTTCCTTTTCCCCTATTTTCTTTCTTTTCTTCCGCGCGTGGGCCAGCCCAGCCCTTCCTTCCTCCTTTTCTCTCCTCGGGCCCAGCCCCCTTTTTCGTTTCTGTCTCGGCCCATCTGGCTTCCTTCTTGCACGCTAGCCCGTTTCCTCTTATCCTTACACGCCGTGGACTCCAGCTCAGCTCGTCTGGGCCACATGACGCACGCGGAGGTGAGGACGTGGCCACGCGGCGACCTAGCGAGCGCCAGCAGGCCAGCTCGCGCCACGTCACCTCCATCTTCTTCCTCGCGCATGAGCTGTTCGTGCAGAAAACCCTAGAGAGCGGCAGCAGGAATGCAGGGCCATTTTCCATGTCGCTTGGGGAGGAAATTGCGAGAAATTGACGGAGGAAACGTGCCTAAGTCGTCTAGACTCTCTCCCCCTCGCCATGGACGCTGTCGTGCTGCCCAACTCCCCAAATCTCGAACCCTAATTCTCTGTCTTTGGCCGCCGTCGATAACCCCCAAATTGAAGCAAATCGCACCTTGTCGTGGTGTCGTGGGACTCCCAAACACCGCCAGCAGCCTCGTCATCGTCACCATCACTCTATTTCCCTGTAAATCGACTCAAGCTCGCCTCGGCCATGAACCCGAAACCCCTGTTTCTGCTCGCCTGAGAAACCAAAGCGAGAGGGACAGAAACCGCAGCAGAAGGGCGGAAAACCGCAGCAACAGATCTGGTCCAAGCTCGCCGGAGCTCCCTCCCCGTTTCCGGCCATCTGCAGCATCGTCCAGCCAAACCCGAGCTCCCGGCCACCTCGTCCAGCTGCTGAGCCGAGCCGCCGAGCCAAATCAGCAAGCCAGCCAGCTCGCCGGACCTTTTGCAGGAGACCTCACCGGCGACAAGCCAAGAACTCGCCGGAAAATCCGCTGTCGCCGCCGTCGCGTCATGCCGAGCCGTACCGTGGGGTTTTGAGCCCAATTGTGCGTCTAGAATGCAAAATTGAAGACTAATTAAGATCGTCGTTGACCGATGTTGCCAATTTGAACCCGAAGAGCTTGGATTGGAAGTGAGTTGCTTCCTAATCCCCAATTAGGGCGGTTACATGCTCTAGTAGTTAATTATTGGTTTAATTGGGTGAAATTGATAGCCAATTGAATGATTAGGGGGTCAATTAATCGATTAGGTATTAATTTAGTGGCTTACTTAGGTATTTAATTGAAAATAGAATTATATTTTGTCCATAATTTTATGTGACTCAAGAAATAATCAAAATCAAATACTTTGGGTAGGGTAATGATCGAGTTTAAACGATGAGAGAGACGTAAGGTTAGTGTCTAATAGATGTGATTTTAGGCTGCGTTTGGTCGTCCATTTCTAATTGGGATAGGATTAGATAGGATAGGATAAGAAATCCATGGATTTCTTGATATTCCATTCATTGTTTGGTAAACTACGGATTTAAAGTCAGATACACTCATATCCTATCAAATCTACTGTTTGGTAAACTACGGATTTAAAATCGGATATCTTCATATCTTATCAAATATGTCATTTGATGGATTACGAATTTAAATTCATATATTAAAAATAATAACATTAGGCAAGTACAAATTTACAGGTTTAATATTTATAATATTATTCTTAACGAATTTTATGATTACGCATTGTTCTTTTCAGTTCCTATGAAATAATCTTTTGGTTACCCATTCAACATTAAACGTTTTTAAAATAACATCAATTTCAATATATTTGCTTTGAAACATTAATTATTTTTCTCTCTTACAAGTTTTTCATTTGTTTCAATCTTGTTACAAGTCCAATACCAAATCAAACAAATGCTCAATTAGAACAAAATATAAAGTCCAAAGTTCATTCATTTTTTTTCTAATTGCTAGGAGAATGCAATGACAATTAATCACGTTAACAAACGATCTTTGAACAATTCTCATTTATAAAGAAAAATTACAGTTCGTCGATTTCGTAAAATGTTGATGTGAATAAGAGAGCTATCTAGAAGAAGGCTTCGGCATCGATAGAGCTTATTCAATTGAGTTCAAAACTTTTCAAGAGTTTTCTCATTTTTTATGGGAAACAAAAAATGTTTATTCAAAACAAAAAATCTAAAATTGGTTCAAGACTTATAGAATTAATATTATATAAAATAAATTGTGGTCAGTCACCTAGAAATTCTTTATTTTATTATTATTATTTTCCAATATTTTTAATTTTTTTGTATTTTAAAAAATGAAATTTATATTTTTTATATTTTATATTTTTTTAGTAATTTTTTTTAATTTGAAAAAATGGACTTTGTACCGGGTCGAGGAAACCCGGTCCGACTTTCTGACCCGGACCCAACGCAAGTGTTGGAGTCGTCTTGGGTGAACGACGAAGAAAGAAGCAAAAAATGTTTTATGTTTCGGATAAAAGAAATCCTATCTCACCTTATCCCACCCTCCCCCTTGGATTTTTTATCCGATTGATATCCTTTCTATATCCGACCTTATCATATTCTAGACAGCTGCCAAACACGAAATTGGATAAAAAATATCATATCTTTTTTTTTTATCCGGTCGACCAAACATAGCGAATTTATGGACAAGCCAGAAAACTGGGGGAAGTCCCCTTTATTGGGACGTGTTTTTTCTTGGAAACGATAGAGAAATTTCCCTCTCTAAATATCATTCCATCACTATTCCGATCGATTTTCCTCCCAAAAAAAGGAAAAAATATATATTTTCAATTTATTCCACTTTACTTTTTAGGTCATTGGAAGTCTCCTTTGTCATGTTGCACTTTTTCTTGGAAGGGCCCGGGAAATTTTCTATAATAAAAATTTATTCAGTATAGTTAAAATGATATGAATATCAAAGACAAAGTGATACAAGAAATGAGATTCAATTGTAATTATGCATATATAGTTTTGAACCTTTTTTTTACCAATTCAGTCCAAAACTTTCTACATTTATGTCAATTCAATCAATCCGGCTAATTTTGACTGACAAGTGCTGACGTAGATAATTATTAATAAAAACATTTCATATATTTTGGATTTTTTTCTTCTTCTTTTCTTTTCAATTTTCCCACCGTGGCCAGCAAGTTACGGCTATAAAGGGTAACCAATGCTCACCATCCAAAGGGAAAGTTGCCTTGCCCCGTGGTTGGCGTGGCCTAAGGCCGCCTTTGGCCACGGCCACAATGGCCTTCCTCAATCATGGGCAAGGCAGCCAACAAGGGCTTCAGACGTTGCAATGTCTGGCATCTTCAGATGTTACGATGTCGAACATCTGGAGATGTTCACATCTTCAGATGTTACGATGTCGAACATCTCCAGATGTTACGATGTCTGGTCACGAGAAGCTGTCATCTTCAAAGTCCACTTGTGTTTGACTTTGAGTTTTGTCATCTTCAAAATAATAATAGAGTTTCCTCTAACACCTCAAACATAAAATGTACATTACTTGTATAAAATCATTAGCTATTATACAAATATATTCCTTAATTCAATGATATGTTTATCTATTTTTGTAATTGATAATTCAAAACTTTTTTTTAATTCTTAAGTGTCAACTATATAACAAACCTTCTCTCTCTCTCTCCCTGTATATATGTGTCTTTGTGTGTATAGGAGACCTAAGCGTCTTAATTGTTCGTTAATTGAGTCTTATTTCTGTTTATTCAATTCACTGTTTAAGTCTTTGGCGCAATTGAGTCCTAGTCTCCTACTAGTAACGTTTACTCCTCGTAAAATCATGTCCTTTTTAGTTTTTCAAATATAAAGAATTATTTTGATAAAGTTCAATAATAAGAAGAATAAGTAGCTTTAATAAAAAGAGTGAGAAACTTGATTATGATATTTTATTGGAATAAATTACAAAAATTTCACAACTTTATGTGACTCAAGAAAACTTCAAAATCATATGCGTTGGGTTGGTCCTATCTGTTTAGATAAAGATGTAGGCTTTATTCTCCATCAAATTCCATAATCAAGTTTTCTACTCAGTAACTGATACTATTCATTTTTTTAAGTATGATTGTGGTTCAAATGATGCTTCATTTCATTATAATCTCAAAGAGTATAACTTCTCGTTATTAAGGTCGTGGCAATGATATTAACATTTAATTGTGCTTTTGTTGAAACATTTAGGAGCCAATCAACTAAAACTAATTTGATTAGGGATTAATTAGTCCACATCAAAACATTAGGACTTTTATTGCACTTGGTCTCACACAATTAGTGTGATTAACTAAAATTAGAAGAGTAACTCTCCACATGTGCTATGTCTTATCGATTCTTTTGTAATTCCCTCGTTTTTTTTTGTTTTTACTCAGTTAGATATCATAAAAAAAACATATATGTAAACTATAGGTAATGAAAATTATGCTATCAATTATTCTAATCGATGATCTTCCGAAAAGAAAAAATATATAACCTCAATTGATTTCGCTTCACGCTCCAAGTCATGAGAAGGCTCTCCATTGCGATGTTTCTTAGGAGAGCTCGCAAAGGTTTCCTACTATTCTATCGCTTCAAAAAAGAAATATATTTTCCATTGAGTTCACTTCACGTTCTAATTTAGTAATAAATGTGAACAACACCGCACCGACAGGAGGTACAAGAATAGTAATCCTTTATTCAATGTTGTCTGTGCGAGATTCGTGGAAACTAGGGTATTAGGCAACATTTTTTTCCTTTTTGCTTGAGTGAGGATTTTGGAAATGGTGGGGACATCATCATAAGTTCTACTAAGAGAGAATATATAATTCTTTGCATCTATTTCACAGAATATTTTCTCTGAAAAAGCATTTTTTGGCATTTGATTTGTTTAGGAAAATAAGTTAATGAAAAATATTTTCCTATTCAAAGTTTAAATTCAAGAAAATAATTTTCGCTTTTGAAACAATCAAGAATAGATTACATTCAGAAAAACGCTTTTATTATACCTATTCTCACATGATTAGTGTGATTAACTAAAAAAAGAAGAGTGAAATCTCTATATGCAATATGTGTAATCGGTTCAATAGGAGTACCTTCGATCCGGCATTCCGGCTACTAGTGACAAAAGTATTATAGCCCAGTGTCGTGCCCTTGTCATTAATTTCTACATTATTTAGTTATATAGCTTTCAAAAGGAGAGCGAAAAAATACAACATAATGTCATTGATGCTCAGTTAATCAGTCAGAGCTTTTTTTTTTTCTAGAGTCGGGCAGAGTTGAATGGGTTCAAATGTGCATACGTGGAATATGCATGCTCAGAACATCAGTCATTAACTTTATGACGTTATTATACACAAGTAATATTATATCAAGTATAATTTTTGAGATTAGCGATTGGGAGAGAGACGTCAGAGTGGTGTCCGATTGATATCATTCTGAAGAATTTATGATCGAGCCAGAGAGTCACGGGAAGTCTCCTTCATTGCGTTGCATTTTATCTCTTGGAAAGGCTGGAGAAATTTCCCACATTAAAAAGTCCTTCTATCACCAATTCTAGTCAGATACGCTGCAAAAGACATAATATATAATTTCAATTGGTTCCACTTTCACATTCTAAAGCTGTTGGAAGTCTCCATCGTCGTGTGTCATTGCACTTTTTCTTGGAAGGGCTCAAGAAATGAAAAGTTATTTTATCGTGCCAAGAAAGAGAACATATTAATTTGAGTTGTTCCCACGATGCGTCCCCATTGACTAACTAGTATGAACATCATGACCCATTATCTGATGTTGTCCGGGCCAGATTCGTGGAAATTAGGGTACTAGACTGCCAGCTCCCATTTCCCTCTTTTTCTTAAAGAGAGAATCATAGTAATGGTGGGGACGTCATTGTAAGCATGGTGGAGATTCCTCGAAATTAACCCGCAACAAACACCCAATTTGTAGGGACAAAGAAAGTATCAATCTCCGGAAGAAAACAGGAAACATGAGGGACCAATTAAGTCGAAGGGACGGCACTTCCATTCACATGTTGATTCATCTATGATTCCACGAAGGTCCGATGCTTGTGATGATCTTTTTAAATTCGATATAAAGAAATCATGTCATTTATGTATTATGTTCTATTTAATTGAGTCCATTATGTTATGTATAGGTCACATTTCCCATAAAAATTTAAAAGGAAAAATGCCAAATACTTTTTTTCAAAGTAAAATTTCTAAAATAAAGATTTCTTGTTGGGCGAAGAGTTCACAAACAAAACATACCGTAAGGGGTGTTGTACCAATGATGCCTGGAATTTTTTTTTTCTTCTCTATTTTCAAAGTATTATCTTTCTTGCTAATGACAATTCATTTCAGTCAATATAAAAATTACATGCTACCAACTTGCATAAAATCATATGCTAAATTATCCAAATGCATTCCTTCATTCAATGACATGTTAGTCAATTATGTAATTGATAACTTGATAATTATTTATTCTAAAGTGTCGATTGCATAATAAATGTTTTCAGTATGCAATATGTGTAGTATGGGAGACCCAAGCCTTTTGGCGTTTCTTAATTGAGTCTTATCACATCAATTGATTCTACTTCATGTTCAAGTCGTGGGGAGTCTCTTTTCATCGCAATGTGTTATTTCTTGGAAGGGCCCAAGAAATTTCCCACATTGAGTATTTTTTCTTTCATTCCATAAAAATATATATGTTATTTGAAATGATTTTACTTCACGTTCTAACTTACTAATAAACAAGAACGTCAATGACAAGAGATACAAGAAATCATAATCCTTTATTTAATGTTGTAGATTCGTGGAAAATAATGCTACTAGACAACCAGGGCCGGCACTTACATTTACACTTTGTTTTATTGAATGGAGTACTCAATCTGTCCATATCAAATTGCCCGTGGTGCACGTGAATGATCTTTTCAAATTTAAGGTTAAAAAGAGGCACGTCATCGATGTAATACATTCTATTTAATCAAGTGAAATATGTTGTATATTGGTTATTAGAACAAAAATTCAAGGGAAAAATAGTAAGTCAAGATAACAATTTCTAAATAAAACTATACCATTGGACAAAGAGTTCAGATCAAACATTTCGTAACATGTGTAAGACTCCTATAGTTACGCTCGGAGTAGCTACTGTTTTCTTTTTCTTTTTCTTTTTTTCTCTTTTCAAAGTATTATCTTTCATGCATGATAATCACATGTCTGTTTAAGTAAGATTTACACACTATCAACTTGCATAAGATCAATTCCTAAATTATCCAATTTTTTTGCTAGTTAAATGATATGTTAATCTATTATGTAAACGATAGCTCAATATTTTTTATTCAAAGTGTCAACTTAAATATAAAGGAATAATCACTAAAAAATGTCGTAAGCATATTGTATATATGTTAATTAGTCTTAAACTTTTTAATTTTTCTAATTTAGTTCTAAACTATTCAATAAGTTATCCATTTAAAATTTTCAACTAATTGTAGCTAGAAGACAATGATGTGGACACAGACTATACTACATGACACGGTATGTAAACAACTTTTGTGACTAAAGTTTTATGAATATTTATATAAATGTCTTATTTTTTCTTTTCCTTTTTTGTATAGTATCCTACTTCCTCGTAAGCAGGCGAGGCCTTAGTGATGGCTGGTGACCCTCGCCGACCACTGGTGAGATCACTTCACCAAATCTGTGCGAAGTGATTGGCAAGTACCATGATGCCATCACCCCGCCAGATCTATGCAAGGCACGTTGTGGCCAGCAAGGGCTATACGATCAACGAGGGTGTCATAGCTCTCAGCAACTCGTGAGCCCAATGTCCATTGGCCCTTTGAGGAAGAACGGAAAAAAGTTAAAATTTTTATAAAGTGTTGTTAGAAAAGTTTTGAAAAAATATAAAAATTGTCCATGTCATCTTGTGCCATGTCACGTAAAAAAGCTAACAAACAGATCATTGATTTTTGGCCAAAATTAATTGTTCAATCAGTTTAGAATTAAATTAGTGACATTAAAAAGTTTAGAGCTAAATTAGCATATGTACACTAAATTTATAACCTTTTTTTGGTAGTTTTGTCAATAATAGGGATTCTACATGTGCTATAGAAGCCCTACGCGTTTTGGTTGTTATTGATCTGTTTTTTTTTTGGCCCCCCGTTGTGTTTGTTGATTGAGTATTAGAAAGCCAATTGACTCTACGCCTCGTCAGAAATCATGCATTGAGTACTAAAAACCTGCTGGTGATATTTACTCATTGCGAAATCACGTCTTCTATTTTTCACAAAATTAAGCATTATTTGACAATACTCAAGGAGTAAAATGCATGAGTTTCGTTGAAAATTCAGTGAGAAACTTGATTATGAGATATGGGAAAATAGAATCACACTTCATATCATTACTTTATGTGACTCAAGATAATATCAAAATCATATACTTTAGGATTTTCCTATCTGTTTAGGTAAACTGTTAGGCTTTATTTCTTAACTAGTTTTCATAATCAAGTTCATTACTCAATGATTCTGAAGAGTCATATGTTTTATATTTTACCGTTTTTAAAGGATGCTTTATTACAAGAGAGTTCTGTTAAACATCTAGATCTCAGTTGACTGGAAAGGAAAAAGTTACTTGACTTGTGTGCAGGTGATCATTTTCCCTCTACTATATGCTATCTGGTCTTTTGCAGTTGCCTTGTTTATTTTGCTTCTACTCTATCAAATAAGTTTAGAAAATACAGGGTGAAAATACACATGAATAAACTCAGATTTGATATTAATTTCAACTTAAATCCATCGAGGATTCTCAAAATTAACAAGACAAGCTCAACCTTTTCTTTTTGCACATTCATTCATGCATATATATGGGAGGCATATATATGTGTCCGTATTGAAATTTCAGTCGAGAATGGCGTTGATCAGACTTCTCGGCTGAAAAGCAGGGAGAAACAGAGTCGGTCCTGAGCTTTTTGGGATTAGATGCACGAGAGAAAGTAATGTGCATGGGTTATTATCCCCTCTCTTAATCTATCAACAGACCGCTATTGCCGCCACCTTCAGCATCACTTTTGACCATCGATATCCACCGGCCATAGCTGGAAGATATCCGGTCATGAACTTGAAGAGTCTTCAAGTGAGTGTTGTCACCGAAGAAAAGTCTTCCATCCAGTGCAAACCACTTCGAACAACTTGTCTCGAAAATAAAAGAAAACAGAGTAAAACGGGAGTTGTTCGGTTGTGCATGCAAGTTGGCCCGAACACCTCGATTATAAAAAAAAAAAAAAAACGGGGGCTGTTCGGCTACGACGAGAGCGATGATACAGAGATAGAGTTGGCAACTGGCAATGACAGTTTTCTGGTGACCAAGGGAGCTTCCAGATCAGAGAAATCACTCGTACATACCATATTTCTTCTCCTTGGGAGCTGTTTATTGTCTGTGTACAAAGGAGAGCGGGCAAGTTCTAGGAAAAATCTCCCTTCTACATAGCCACCGTGTGTAAACGTAGATAATGGAAACTGGTTCCCTTGGCCTCTTCAACTCAGCCATTTCGGAAGAAGAAATCATGTGGGAGAGGCCATTCTACCGTGCGCTAAAATTCATTCCCTTTGCTCATCTAATCGGGCACGCTCGCTGACGTTCACGGAATATGGAGGACGTCGTGCAAGAGAAGGGGGAAAAAAGAAGAAGGAAAGAGTTGGGACTGGGCTTTAATGTGAGAATTCTCTTCAAATGACCCCAACATAACCGGTTTTAAGCTTGAACTAAGATTTTTAGGTTCATGGGCCATTAGCTGATCTGGGCCATGTGAGACAGGTTGGTTTAAAGGGTCTTGGGTTGGCTCTGGCTCAACTTTGGAAACAAGTTTTGTGTACAATACAAATGCTGAAAACTTGAACCCTTTGGAAAAAGACAAATTGCCTTTAGTAAAAATTTCTTTACAAATAAATTTTGGATTTAAGCAATTTTTGGTTAAAAAAAATTGCAAATGGCTTTGGGTGCAATTTTACTAGATTTTTGCTTAAAAATGAGATAATGACACAAATAATTCTTGGATTTTAACATGATCTTGAATTTCGACCAAATGATTGGGCAGCTTTTTGTCTCTTTTATTCAGCTTGATCGAAACTTCAGCAACGATTAATGTCATGAGTTCGCCGTGGCTGTCATGTTTGATAAAATCGGTTCACTAAGAAAATCCAAATAGAATATTAAACAATCGAGCTCTGGAATATTATGAATTAAACATAGACCAACCATATAGTAGTTATATGGTTGACAAACCATAGGCGACAAACCACCCCAACCCCCCCCCAAAAAAAAAAACTCTTTAATTTTTCCATTTTCCCAAATAGTTTTGCAGATATAATCTATCGATATATAGTAAAAAATTCAACTAGAAGTGAACTGCCTCCCCTCCTCCTAAAAAAAAGTACATTAATTTCTATATACAAAGTCATATGTACTTTCAAGCTCTAACTCCTTTTTTCAGAAAAAAAAAAATCCTGTCAGTTTACATAAAACTAATTACAATTATCTAATTTCTACAATGGTTAAAGATGTAAATTGTTAAGACAAGAACGAAATCTTAGACTTTGTAAAAGATGCTCCCTCCTCCATAAATTGATAAAATTGAAACCCTTGAATTTTCTTTCTTTAAATATACGCAAAAGAAAAATCCATTCCTTATTTATTGCTTATATATAGTGCGTGCGTGGTCACTCGTTTTGCATGGAGTAATATAGTTATAGCTGGAACAGTTGTTTTCTTGTATCAAGCCTACGTTAACATTGACTTAGAAGTTAAAAAAATGTAGTTTTAATCAATTAGAAATATGCAAATTGAATAATGAAAATAAATTGAATTTATATCTCTTAACAAAGAATTCATCTAGTTGAAAGGAGAGAAGTCATCTAGTTTTAAGAGGATTTAATTCAGTTGAGTGGTTGTGTGGTGGGTAGGTATTTAATTGATATAACAGTAAATAATAGGAATTACTATCACCCTTGCATTAAAAGTTCAAACTAGCCATTGTTCTCTTTTTCATTAAATTATCACTCAATTCACACATTTTTTTTATTAAAAAAAACTCAAACCTTATCCAATATTTTTTAGATCCCATCCTTTCATATGAGCAACCTTCTCTAGTGCCTCTTTTCATCGTTGCACGACCTCACAGTCGAAGTCTCTCTGTGCTTCTGCAGAGCGTCTTGGTATAGCTCAGTTTTGAGCTTGATATCTTTAGGTTCAACATCGAAAAAAATTGGGAGTCATCGCTTTGCAATCCACCATGCGTGTTGATATGGCTAAGAATTGAAATGACAACAACTAATTCCTTTATTATCATGTTTGCAAATGGTCCCATGCAGCAACAAAATAAATTGAAAGCACCGTAAGCTCATCACCACAATAATTTCAGAATCCAAACAAAATACGTGTTCACATTTTTATCTGCAAAAGAATGCCAGAAAATAATACCAGTGGAGACGGAGAGAGATGAGGCCAAGTCACAGTCCTTGGGACATTATTGCATCTGTGATAAGTGCCAAGATTGATTGAAAACCAAGCAAAATGAACAATAAGATTAATAGAATTCAGTCGTAATGACCTACACTCATGGAGAGAGTAGTAAAAAATTCACAGAAGATCAAGCGATACAACATAGATTATAACCAAACTTTGAGCTATTCAAACACTTTTAATGTCTTTCAAGCCCCAATTACTTTAAAATAACCCACAAATATTTAGCCTACGATTCCGGACGAAATAATTTTTTAATCTCATGAAAATATCAAACAAATCTTACACAATATTTAATTAGCTCTGACACTTGAATACTTGATATAATTTCATGAACAAATCCATGAAAGAAAAAAAAAACTCTTACCAAGCACTCGAAAGATACGGCGGTTCAACTTTTGTTGGTGACTCTTCTGGAGCGATCCATTGCCAAGCCGCTTAAACGGCGCTTCCTTTCCCATCAACACCAAAGAACAGCAACAAAACACAGCACCAAGGGACGATCAAACCGACTTCCACTCGGAGTGGAAATTTGTGAGATTCGGTCAACTAAGTCCAACTTGGACTTTCTCCTTTTGCTGTGACTTCGATGTATAATACACGCCCATCAATATTCAGTCAAGCAATCATCAAAGTCCAAGTTTCCTCCTTTGCTGTTTTCTTGCTGACTTTCCCTAAAGAAATATATTTCCATATATTTCAAACAAAGTCAAGTCCATAACTGAATTTCCAAATTCAGCCACTCGGTCCAACATGCAGTAGATTTTCCTATTTTCCTCTTATTCCCGAAATTTAGATTTTCGCTTTGGGATCAACTTCGAGACATATTTCAATAGAAACGTCCACAGATGAGCTTGCTTTTCAGACCTTTTAGTTGCCCTTTCCTCTTTCACGATCTTGTTCGCTAAACTTTCTCTTCTCCCACTCGTTTCGTCTTCTTCTTTAGGAACCGCAATGCGATTGATTTTCTCTTCTTCTTTAGGAACCACAATGCAATCGATTTTCTCTTGATGACGTCGTGTATGTGCATCCGTCCATTGGATTCGAACAGCTCTTGCTGCTCTGATATAATCTCGTTCTCGAGACGGAACCAGTGTTTCGGGTGAGGCCCTCTGTATCACTTGCATTCCTGATCCTGCAACATCCTCAAACACAAGCACAATGAAGATTCCAATAAGCTTTGGGATGTTGAAATTAAGTGGCGAGTGCTCCGCACAAAATGATGAAGTCCATAAGACAGGAAGCTCCAGAGCAAAACCCAACAAGCTGACGCTCAGATGAAAACTTAAATGATGCGGTGTTTGACGAATTTTAAAGAGCACTTTTGCATGCAGTGCCACCCCATGCCGCAGTGGCTCTGTGATCAAAGCATTGAGTGGTCGAACTTCTTAAAAGCACGTATTTAGTTTCAATCGTTTCTTTCTTACACAATATTCACTGGATAACATAATAAAAAAAAGATGATTCAATTTCAAGAATTATATTGGTCAAATCGAAATGTTCAAAGACTCAATTAAACATTTCACAATAATTCAAGATCTATTCATACCTTTATCCCTCATTTGTCAAGGTAGACTTTCCATCTTAGTACATATTTACTTATATAGTCAATTTTTATTTGTTAGGTAATTTAACTTTAACGTCTTTTTTAACTTCAAAAGCTGAGTCTGTTATCATTCATGACCATGCTATGTTAGTATGAAAAACCCCGTCTTAGGCTTCATTTGTTTAGAGAAAAGTGAATAATTTAGAAAATGATTCCTAGAAAATGATCATTTGTATCACTTACAAAAATAATGAACAAAAAATATTTACATCATTCATGAAATTGTTTAAACATAATTTACTGATGATAATAAAAATATTTCTTATTGGCTAATTTTTTTCAAGCAATACAAGCAATATTTCTAAAAAAATAAATTTTCAAATTATGCAATTTTTTGCGAAATTACAAGATCTTAAATTATCTGTATCTGTAAATGAAGTATGCTTTCTAGTGATATTTTTGGTGCAGCTTTCTTGTGTTCCGATTTTCCATTGATTTTATTACCTGTTGGAAACAAGATTTTGTACACTCATTCAGCACAATTTAGGATGAGGCTTGATGTGATTTATCTTTCAAAAGAAATCGTGGCATTTTTTCATTTGGAAATCATAAATTAAGTTAGCCTAAGAAAAAGAAAATAGAAGAAACATTGCCAGGTGTTAGGTGGAGAAAGTGCCAACAACTTTTCATAAACCACGAGGCACCGCCACGCATTTACTTAAAAATGAGTTGGCTGATTGTTTGAAATGAGGCAATGACCCAAAGTAAATAGGAAGGGAAAAGAAAAATCGAGAAAATAAGGTAAGTGTGCAATTGGAAAGAGTACCTAGGATCAACGATACATACCTTCCGGCCTTGAAAACTGGTATGGGTAGGAATTCCGACACAATTGGCAAGAATCGCAAGCGTCACGACACTCGCCTAACATTGGACATGCATGAATGTAAGGATGACATGTGTTTGGTATATCAGGCAACCTTTGCAGTGATCCACAGTGTAGGAGCTCCAATGTTCGCAATTCACATAGTTTCGATAGATCGGGTAACTTTTCTATGGAACTGCAACCTTCAATTGATAATACCTTCAGTGAGTTTGGCATACCAAAGAAACCTCGCAGTGATTCACATTCAATTACGTACAAACTCTGCAAGTTTTGAAGTTTTGATAGATCAGGCAACCTTTCTATCGATCTGCATTGCATTATAATTAAACTCTGTAGTGATTTCATTTCTCCCAAGTCTCGAATCTCAATTATCTGCAAGCATCCAAAAATTCTCAGCATTACGAGCTTCCCCAACCGTGATAGCCCAAATAGCCTCACCAGCAATTCACAGTTGAACACCTCTAAACAACGGAGATCAACTAGCTGGTCAAACTCGATCTCTCTCAACCGCAATCCATGGAGTGCTAACTTGGTCAAACATCTCAATTCGGAGAAGAGTGGTTGCTTTGTCGATGATCTAACGAATTGTAATACCAAATGGCGAAGACCTAAAGGAAGCCTTGGGAGAGATTCAAGATCATCGCAATACACGGAGAGACGCCAAAGCTTGCGAGGCCATGTGATATCTGTACTTCCACCACCAAAGTAATCCAAACGTTGGAGATTCTCCAACATCCCTATGGACTTCGGTAGCTCTCTTATCTTACTCCCGTTCATTACTAAACATTCCAGCCTTTTAAGATATCCGATCGAAGTAGGCAGTTCACTAATATTTGTTCCCCCCAAGTGTAAGTCGAGCAATGATTCTAGTCCTCCAATAGAATCTGGTAGCTCCCTTATAAACGTGTCTCCCAAATTCATTTTCTCCAACCTTTTCAGATCTCCAATAGAATCAGGTAGCTCTGTTATCGCACTGCAAAACATAAATAAGCGCCGCAACTTATTAAGATATCCAATAGAAGTAGGTAGTGCTCTTATCTTTGAACACTGTAAGTCCAAGTCGAGCAACGATTCTAGTCCTCCAATGGAGTTTGGCAGCTCCCTTATCCAAGTGTATCCCAAGTTCAGTTTCTCCAACCTTTTGAGATCTCCAGTGGAATCAGGTAACTCTTTGATTCTCGTGTTGAACAAATTCAATACGAGCAATGAGCTCAATTTTCCAATGGAGTCGGGAAGCTTTCTAAGCATATGACAGTCCGCTAAAGACAGGCACGTCAAAACTGCCATCTCTCCAATAGACGGATGAAGCTCTTGGATATACTGCCCCTCTAGCTTTAGACTCGATAGGCACTTTAGACCGCTTATTGCAGAAGGCACTCTGCACAGGTAAAAACTGGGGCTTCTGGACAACTGTGACGGCTGAACTCTGGCTGCAACTATTTCCAACTGCTTTAGGCGCTCTAACTTACCAATAGAGCTACTAATTTGTGGCGACTCTGGGTAGTGTTCATTAAGAACTAGAATCTTCATATTCAAGCATGTGGAGAAGTCAGGAATTATGGAGAGGTGGCATCTCATGAGATATATAACTTTTAAGTCCTGATTTGCCTACGAAACAAATTAGGATTAGATAAGTAAAGTAAGGCCAATCGCAACAAACCAATACATGCAATACGAAACCCTACCAAACATGGGCCCCATCCATTCCAATTCTCTGGAATATTGCTATCTGATAGCTTCAGCACCACTAAGTTCCATAAATACAGATTGATAGCCTGCAAGACTAAAGGGCAACGATGCCAAGAGAGCCATTTTAAACTCGAAAGAAGATTCTCAAAGTCTCCTACCAAGTTCCCACCCTCTAAATCCAACAACCTTAAGTTAGGCAGCCATGCAAACTCTTCACTTGTAAAGTCGCACTCTTTTGGAAGTTTAGTTAGTTTAAGTGCCGTGATGTTCTCTGTTCCCTGACAACATGAAAAGGCATGAGTGAACTTTCCGTAATGAAGAATAAGGGCACAATCTATGACTAAATATTGCAAAGACTTGTTCTATAAGTAAACTGTCCTGTTTGCTTATACTTCCGGATTGTACATGTAAGTTATAAACATATTTTGCTAGATATTGTTAAAAATAAGTGATCCAATTTTAAAAAGCATGCAGACCTCTCCTTCTCTGCAAAGACAACGAGGTATCTTGGATATAGTCAACGGGTCTATGGATTACTTAAATCCAGGTATGCTTGTGTCTAGAATAATCTGAAGGGGAAAGATATGTATATCTTAGTATAACATGGCAGAGATTGTCCCTATCAAAGTCGCTGAAGTTTCTCTGTAAATAGAGCTCAAAATTATTCATGCAATGTGCGGAGGGCAGTAAAACTAGTTGTCGAAACAATGAAACTACATCTTTTTCAAATCCTATTGCCTATATCCCTGAAGTTTTCTCACCTCGTTCTCTCTTCTGCCAAATATCGCTTACCTACTTCCGCCCTTGTAAACTAAACCACTAATTAGATAGTGATATCAAAATCACAAATCTGCTATCCAACCTCGGTATTAGACCCCGAAAACAGCAAGTGATGTCGACCTAAAACTGACAAATGTAAGTCATATATTACTTTTATTTCACTCAAAATTAACGAATTTATTTTTTTATGACACACAACACGGACAAAAAGAATGCATCTAGGAATATACTTGAAAGTTCAAGTTGATGTTTTCTGGATTGAGAAGATAGTAGCTGTGAATTAAATGTACCTTTCTATGCTGCACTACATTCAACGCATCCTTAGGAGACCATAGTCTGCTACGCTTCTCTGTTGCTTTGTCTTCTTGTCGAACAATTTCTCTTCCAAGGTCTTTGAGCAGGTCGTGCATCGATAGTCTACCATTACGACCAACCTTTATCAAACACTTACGGGAAAGGATAGATATCTCAACTTTTGGGGAAAGATCCATCGCTTTCCACATATAATGTGGATGCATTTTTTCTTCACCGACAAAGTAACACGCAATATCAAGAAAAATATCTTTCTGTGCATCCTCTAGCATTTCAAAACTAATCTTTAATTTGTGATGGACATCTTGATTGGGAACTAAATCTAATTTCTTCAATGTGGCTTTCCAAAGTGCTTTACTTCTGCCACAAAGAGAGGAACCAATGACCTCAAGAGCCAAAGGAAGCCTACCAGTTTTGCTGATAATATCACGAGAAATATGACAATAATCATGTGGAGGAAAATCCATTCTAAAAGCATGCTTACTAAAAAGCTGAAGAGCATGGCGATAAGACAATGTTCTCATTTGATAGATTCCAAACTCTTCGAAATGCGTTTGGACACTATTTTCTCGGCTTTCCTCTTTAATCGGCAGAAAGTTAGTATCTCTCGTCGTAATCATAATTCTGCTCCCAGGACCAAACCAATCACGCTTTTCTGCAAATTTCGAGAGCTGGTCCCATTCATCTAGGTCATCGAGAACAATAAGAACTTTCTTATGGCGGAATCTCCTTTTAATTTGGTTAACCCCTGCATCGGAATCAGAAATATCCACGGATTTGGAGTTGAGAATTTCTGACAATAGTTGTTTTTGCAATTGAACAACTTTGCCGCCCTTTGAAGCTTCCCGGACATCAGAAAGGAAGCTAGATCCATGAAATTGATTATAAATTTTGTTAAAGACTACTTTGGCCAGAGTCGTCTTACCGATGCCTCCCATACCATGGATTACTAGATAACGCACGTAAGGAGAACCTTCATCTAATAAGCCCATGACATCTTTAACACGATCCTGAATTCCGACTAATTGATCAGGCAGATTTTTGTCTCTTTTATTCAGCTTGTTCAAAACCTCAGCAACGATCATTCTGATGAGCTCACCATGGTACCTAATCAAGCTCAATTATCCCAGCAATATTAGAAGTTAAAACACCAGTAACGGGAGAGGGGGAGGCAGGGCGACCAGCCCCCTCCTAAAAAATATCGTATATATACTCGGAAAATATATAGGAAAAGTATCGAATTTTTTTTGTAAAAGGAAAAAGGAAAGCTAAAAACCTACCCTCTATCTTGGAGATCCCATCCTTTCATCCGAGCGACCTTCCCCAGAGCCTCCTTCCATCGCTGCACAGCATCGCTGCCGAACTTCTCCTCGTGCTTCTGCAGATCGTCGTGGTACAGCTCGTTTTTGAGCTTGACGTCGTCAGGGCTCACATCGAAGAAAATCGGCAAGATCATCGTTTTGCAGTCCACCATGATCGCAAGCTCACGAAGACACCACGCACTGGACGCATAGTTTCTAGAGAAGATGGGTATACAAATTGACGAGCTGTTGATCGCGCGCTCCAGTTCGCCTCCGATTGATTCGCCTTTTCTGATCTCTTCGTTATCTCTGAAAACTCGTATCCCGGCTACATCCATGGAGTGATAGAGACAGTCGGCAAAACTCTGGCGGGTGTCGGGTCCTCTGAAATTCAAGAACACCTCGAATTTAGACCCCTGCGGCGACTCGACATCACCTCTGTTGGCCATAGACACTGTTGCTTCATTTGATGAGTCCCTCCTCTCCATCTTCAGGAGCTGAAGTATGCCAATCGAGCTTGATAACGAGGAGAGAGATGTAAGAGAAGTGTCAAATCGACGTGTGTTCGGAGGATTTATGGAGGAGATCGAGAGTCGTGGAAGAGTAGACCATAAGTCAACAACCAAAAAGACGGTCTTCCTGCTGCCATCTTTCTCTTTCCTTTACAGAGAATTAGGGACATGGTGGGACCCCATCATAAGCATAGACGCGGATTCCACTGACTAATCCAAAAAGGAAAATTAACAAATCATGTCGGCATAAGTAATGTATCTTTCTACAAATAAATAAATTAAATCAAACATAAATGATCAATTTAATATGACAGACGACACTTCCATTCACATTTTGTTGTATTCAATGAGTGAGTGGTTCATAAGTCCCATCTAAAATTGCCTGTGGTGTACATGAATATATTCCATGACTGATGAGTGTAATTGTGCTTTCAGATTTAAGATAATGAAAGCATTTCCTTCGTATGATATATTATATTTAATTAAGTTTTATTATATTATATATAAGTTAGTTCGAATAAAACTAAAAGGGAAAAATACTATATACTCCTTTTTCAAGTTTTTCTGGTTGGACGATAAGTTCAAACTAAATACCCCATGATATGTATATGGGTCACTTATTATAACACCCTAAACAGGTAATCAAAAAATTTCCTTTGTTTCCTCTTTTCAAAGTGTTATCTTTCTGATAGACAGTTTGCTTCCTTCTAAATAACAAATACATGCTATTAACTTGCCTAAGATCATTTGCCCAATTATCCCAATATATTTCTTACTTAAAGGATATGTTGATCTATTATGTAATTCATAGCTTAATATTTTTTTACCAGGAAGTGTCAATTTTAAATAAATGTTCTCACTTACAATTTATTTGCTGTGGAAGCTCTAAACATTTTGGTTATTTGTTGACCGAGTCTTAAACATTCTATTTAGACAATTGACTCCTATGCCTTTCTGGAAATTGTGCAATTGAGTTCTAATCTCCCGTCGGTAGCATTTTTGTCACCACAAATCATGTCAGTCTTTTTTACAATACTAAACAAATATTGATAACAATTGAGGAATAAAACACCAAATTTAATTGAAAATTGAGTGAAAAAAATTATGATATTTAATTTAAAATAGAATTATATTTTGTCCATAATTTTGTGTAACTCAAGAAATAATCGAAATCAAATACTTTGGGTAGGGTAATGATCGAGTTTAAAACGAGGAGAGAGACGTAAGGTTAGTGTCTAATAGATGTGATTTTGGAGGATTTATGTACAAGCCAGAAAGCTGGGGGAAGTCCCCTTTATTGGGATGCGTTTTTTCTTGGAAACGATAGAGAAATTTCCCAGATCATTCCATCACTATTCCAATCAATTTTCAATTGATTCCACTTCACTTTTTAGGTCGTTGGGAAGTCTTCTTTGTCATGTTGCACTTTTTCTTGGAAGGGCCCGGGAAATTTTCTATAATAAAAATTTATTCAATATAGTTAAAATGATATGAATATCAAAGACAAAATGATACAAGAAATGAGATTCAATTGTAATTATACCAATTTAGTTTTGAACCTTTTTTTAATTAATTTAGTCCTAAACTTTCTACATTTATGTCAATTCAATCAATCCAGCTAATTTTGACTAACAAGTGCTGACGTAGATAACTATTAATAACATATTACATTTTGGATTTTTTTTCTTCTTCTTTTCTTTTCAATTTTCCCACCGTGGCCGGCGAGTTATGGCTATAAAGGTTAACCAATGCTCACCGTCCAAAGGGAAGGTGGCCTTGCCCTGCGGTTGGCGAGGCCTAAGGCCGCCTTTGCCCACGGCCACAATGGCCTTGCTCAATCATGGGCAAGGCAGCCAACAAGGGCTTCATGGGCCTTGCCCAGTGAGCGGTAAGTTCCAACAGGAAAAAAAAAGAAAAAAAGAAACGAAAAGAAGGAATAAGAAAGAAAAGAAAGTCAAACACCCAAATATGTAGAAACAAAAAAGTATCAATCAACGGAAGAATATACTAAACATGATGGGACCAAATAAGTTGAAGCGACGGCACCTCCGTATATAATTGCCCTGTGAATGCATGATTCCACGGAGGTTTGATGCTTGTAATGATCTTTTTAAACTAATGTAAAGGAAGCGTTTAATTCGTGTATTACATCTTATTTAATCAAGTAAATGTACGTTATATATAGGTTAAATTTCAAATAAAAATTTAAAGAGAAGTTAACAAATAATTTTTTTCAAAATAAAATTTACTAAGATGAAAATTTTTCATTGGACCTAGAGTTCCAGCTGAACGCCGTTTAACAGGGGCAGGATTCTTATAGCCATGCCTAAAGTTTCCTCTAACACCTCAAACATAAAAAGTACATGCTATAACTTGTATAAAATCATTAGCTATTATACAAATATATTCCTTAATTCAATAATATGTTTGTGTAATTCAAAACTTTTTTTTAATTCTAAAGTGTCAACTATATAACAAAGGTTCTCTCTCTCTCTGTATATGTGTCTTTGTGTGTGTAGGAGACCTAAGCGTCTTCGTTGTTCGTTAATTGAGTCTTATTTCTGTTTATTCTATTCACTCTTTAAGTCTTTAGCGCAATTGAGTCCTAGTCTCCTACTAGTAATCATGTCCTTTTTAGTTTTTCTCAATATAAAGAATTATTTTGATAAAGTTCAATAATAAGAAGAATAAGTAGCATTAAAAAATGAGTGAGAAACTTGATTATGATAGTTTATTGGAAATAAATTACAAAAATTTCACAACTTTATGTGACTCAAGAAAACTTCAAAATCGTATGCGTTGGTTTGTTCCTATCTGTTTAGATAAAGATGTAGGCTTTATTCTCCATCAAATTCCATAATCAAGTTTTCTACTCGGTAACTGATACTATTCATTTTTTTAAAGTATGATTGTGGTTCAAATGATGCTTCATTTCATTATAATCTCAAAGAGTATAACTTCTCGTTATTAAGGTCGTGGCAATGATATTAACATTTGATTGTGCTTTTGTTAAAACATTTAGGACCCAATCAACTAAAACTAATTTGGTTATGAATTAATAGTTAACATCAAAACATTAGGACTTTTATTGCACTTGTTCTCACGCATTAGAGTGATTAACTAAAAGAAGAAGAGTAACTCTCCACATGTGCTATGTCTTATCGGTTCTTTCGTAATTCCCTCGTTTGTTTTGTTTTTACTCAGTTAGATATTATAAATATATATATATTTGAGGTAATGAAAATTATGCTATCAATTATTCTAATCGATTATCTTCCGAAAAGAAAATATATAACCTCAATTGATTCCGCTTCACGCTCCAAGTCACCCGTTGCATTGCAATATTTCTTAGGAGAGCTCGCAAAGGTTTCCTACGATTTTATCGCTCCAAAAAAGAAATATAATTTACATTGAGTTCACTTCACGTTCTAATTTAGTGATAAATGTGAACAACACCGCACCGACAGGAGGTACAAGAATAATAATCCTTTATTCAATGTTGTCTGTGCGAGATTCGTGGAAACTAGGGTATTAGGCAACATTTTTTCCTTTTTGCTTGAGTGAGGATTTTGGAAATGTTGGGGACATCGTCATAAGTTCTACTAAGAGAGAATATACAATTCTTTGCATCTATTTCACAGAAAATATTCTCTGAAAAAGCATTTTTCGGCATTTGATTTGTTTAGGAAAATAAGTTAATGAAAAATATTTTCCTAGTCAAAGTCTAAATTTAAGAAAATAATTTTCGCTTTGAAACAATCGAAAAAAGTTTAAATTCAGAAAAACGCTTTTATTATACCTATTCTCACATTATTAGTGTGATTAACTAAAAAAAGAAGAATAAACCTCTATATGCAATATGTGTAATCGGTTCAATAGGAGCACGTTCGATTCGGCTACTAATGACAAAAGTATTAGCCTAGTGTCGTGCCCTTGTCATTAATTTCTACATTATTTAGTTATATAGATTTCAAAAGGAGAGCGAAAAAATACAACAGAATGTCATTGATGCTCAGTTAATCAGGCAGAGCTTCTTTTTTTTTTTCTAGAGTCGGGCAGAGTTGAATGGGTTCAAATGTGCATACGTGGAATATGCATGCTCAGACCATCAGTCATTAACTTATGACGTCATTATACACAAGTAATATTATATCAAGTATAATTTTCGAGATTAGCAATTGGGAGAGAGACGTCGGAGTGGTGTCCGATTGATATCATTCTGAAGAATTTATGATCGAGGCAGAGAGTCACGGGAAGTCTCCTTCATTGTGTTGCATTTTATTTCTTGGAAAGGCTGGAGAAATTTCCCACATTAAAGAATCCTTCTATCACCAATTCTAGTCAGATACGCTGCAAAAGACATAATATATAATTTCAATTGGTTCCACTTTCACATTCTAAAGCTGTTGGAAGTCTCCGTCGTCGTGTGTCGTTGCATTTTTTCTCGGAAGAGCTCGAGAAATGAAAAGTTATTTTATTGTACCAAGAAAGAGAACATATTATGCGTCCCAATTGACTGACTAGTATGAACATCATGACCCATTATCTGATGTTGTCCGGGCCAGATTCGTGGAAATTAGGGTACTAGACTACCAGCTCCCATTTCTCTCTTCTTCTTAAAGAGGGAGTCATAGTAATGGCGGGGATGTCATCGTAAGCATGGTGGAGATTCCTCAAAATTAACCCACAACAAACACCCAATCATGTAGGGACAAAGAAAGTATCAATCTCCGGAAGAAAACAGGAAACATGAGGGACCAATTAAGTCGAAGAGACGGCACTTCCATTCACATGTTGCTCTATTCAATGAGTAAGGACTTCATCTATGATTCCACGAAGGTCCGATGCTTGTGATGATCTTTTTAAATTTGGTATAAAGAAAGCACGTCATTTATGTATTACGTTCTATTTAATTGAGTCCACTCTGTTATGTATAGGTCACATTTCCAATAAAAATTTAAAGGGATAAATGCCAAGTACTTTTTTTCAAAGTAAAATTTATAAAATAAAGATTTCTCGCTGGGCAAAGATTTCAAAGCAAAACATATTGTAATGGTTGTTGTACTAGTGATGCCTGGAAAGATTTTTCTTTCTCTTTTCAAAGTATTACCTTTCTTGCTGATGACAATTCATTTCAGTCAAAAATAAAATTACATGCTATTAATTGCATAAAATCGTTTGGTAAATTATCCAAATGCATTCCTTCATTCGATGATATGTTCATCGATTAAGTAATTGATAACTCGATACTTTTTTATTCTAAAGTGTCAATTACATAATAGAAGTTTTCAATATGCAGTATATGTGGTGTTGGAGACTTAAGCATTTTGTCGTTTTTTGATTGAGTCTTATCACATCAATTGATTTCACTTCATGTTTCAAGTCATGAGGAGTCTCTTTTCATCACGATGTGTTATTTCTTGGAAGGGCTCAAGAAATTTCCCACAATGAAAATTTTTCTTTCATTTCATAAAAATATATATTATTTGAAATGATTCCACTTAACGTTCTAACTTTTTAATAAATAAGACATCAATGCTACTAGACTACTAGGTCCCATCTTCTCATTTCAAGGGCCGGCACTTCCATTCACACTTTCCTATTCAATGGAGGACTCCATCTGTTCATATCAAATTGCTTGGGGTGCACGTGAATGATCTTTTCAAATTTAAGGTTAAAAAAAGCCATTTCATTGATGTAATACATTCTATTTAATCAAGTGAAATATGTTGTATATCGTTTACTAAAATAAAAATTCAAGGGAAAAATAGCAAGTCAATATAAAAATTTCTAAGATAAAACTATATCATTAGACAAAGAGTTCAGATCGGACAATTCGCATCATGTATAAAAGACTCTTATAGTAACGCTTGGAGTAGCTAAAAGAATTATTTTTTTATTGCATAAGATGAATTCCTAAATTATCCAAATAATTTGCTAGTTGAATGATATGTTAATCTACCATGTAATCGACAGCTCAATATTTTTTTAATCAAAGTGTCAACTAAAAAATAAAGAGATAATCACTAAAAAAAATCATAAACATATTATACAAATATCAATCAGTCTTAAAATTTTTAATTTTCAATTTAAATCTAAACTTTTGGATAAGTTATCCATTTTAACTTTCCAACTAAACTTAGCTAGAATACAATGATGTGTATGTTGACTGTACTATATGAAACGATTGAAGCCGACGTAAACAACCTTTGTAACATTTTTCTAAATATATTTTTAATATTTTTCTTTTCTATTTTTTTTTTACTATTATGATTCCACAAAAACCGATGAGGCCTCAGCAATGGCCAGACCACAAGTGAGATCGCTTCGCCAAATATGTGCAAAGTGGTTAGCGAGTGTCATGATGTCCTTGCCTCGCTAGATCTATGCAAGGTGCGTTGTGGCAAGAAAGGGTTGTCAGTGGAAGCCAAGGGCTTTACAATCAACAAGAGTATTGTAGCCATCAGCAGCCCATGACCCCAAGGTCCTGTTGGCCCTTTGAGGAAGAAGAATAGTAAAAAAAGAGAACAAATTAAATTTTTCTTAAAAAGTTCAAAAGAAATGTAAAAATTATCCATGTCACCTGAAGTCATGTCACATAAAATGACCGACAACCACGTTATCGATATTTGGCCAAAATTAACCAAGAAATTTTTATTGGCAAATCGTTAAAAAGGTTTAGAATCAAATTAACGATGTTAAAAAGTTTAAAACTAAATTGGTATCGGTAGAATAAATTTATGGCTTATTTTTTGCAGTTATGTCAAAAACTACATTAGTATCCAGAAAAAAATTAGTATTTGAAAGAAGAAATTACACTTTTATTAGATATGATGCAATCTATGATGAATTGCATTGATTTGCCTATATTCCTATGGAGATATGCACTTGAGACAGCTATATATCTACTAAATAGATTGTCATCCAAATATGTTCCAACTACACCATATAAGATATGGCATGATAAGAAATCAAGTTTTAACGAGCAGGTGGATGAGTTGGGTAAGTAAGGCAAATCTTGCATGGATTCACATGGACTTACACACAAGTCATGCAACTTTTTTGATAGATTAGATATCCTTTTTATAAAGCTCAAACTCCTGATCGAAAGCTCCTCCAACGTGTTTGATAAATCAAGGAAACCTAATTTTCTTCTTCTTCTTGTTTTATTAAGTTTTGCTTTTCTTTTTCAAGTTTCATTTGTTTAGAGAAAGACATGATAACTCTATAATATATATTTTTAAAAGTCATTTTTCAAGAAAATGATAACGTTTTTCGATGTTTAGTCGAAACCTAAAATGAACTAAAAGATATTTTATGTTTGGTATTTGATTTTATTTTCAAGAAACAATTACCAAAAATTTCGAAATTTGTAATTATTTTATTTTTTACATATTTTTTCTTTTTTTTACCTTCTTTGCTTCTTCTTTTTCCGGTTGTGATTTGCCGGCCAAGGAAGAAGCAAAAAAGGAAAAAAAAAAGTGAAAAGATGAAAGTGGAAATAAAAAAAATATTTAAAAAAATTAACATAAAACAAAATGATGTTTGGTGAGAGAAAGTGATTGGTTTGGAGGTTAAAGAGAGATGATGAGAAAATTTTTTCACTTTCTGAAAAGTATAAACTATTTTCTCTATTATTGGATGTGTTTTTTCCATTTATTATGCTTAACTTATTTATTTTCCGAGAACTAAATATTGAAAAATTCAGAATTTTTTTTTGGTAAAGCAGAATTTTTTTTTTTCTGTTAGCTATTTTTTGTGAAACAAATAAAATCTTAATCTTTATTCAAACTTTGTCTTGGAGAAGCAAAGCTAAGCCGAAAAAAGCAGAAAGCCAGCTACTCTCGAAAGTCTTCCAGCAATCTCACTCGGACCACGCGGATCAAGCTTAGGCGTCAAAGCTCGCATCGAGTTCCTTCCATTCTTTTCCATCGAGAGGAGATGATGTCCATCTTCAGCTCCTTCGAGGCTTTCAGCGCCGAATCCCACGGCTAGAAGATCGCCTTCTGTTTCTCTTCGGCCAAGCGTCAACCGCCTGCAGACTTGCCGGCGCCCGTGGCGGCCGAGAAGGCGAAGAGCATAGGCCGCAAACCGCTGCCTCCGGCGCCAAAGAGAGAGAGCTGAGATGCTTGGAGAGTTCTGAAGGAAAAAAAAAAAAGAAGAAGGAAGAAGGCACGGCAGGCGGAGCAAAAGAGAGAAGAGAGAGAGCGTGCAGCAGAAGAGGGAGAGAGCATGAGTGCAATTAATGAAGAGAGAGATAGCGGAGTGCAAGGTCGAAAGGGTGGGACCCACAGATGACACTTTTGCTCCACGTGGTAACACTTATCGTTTATTGATTGGACAAGTCCACGGTGACGTGGAGCGCCCGGCACACCTAGGGTGCGCATGGCAACGTTTCTATTCTGGGGAACTATTCTTTTTCAGAAATAGTTCTTTTCTATTTCTATTCCCGGGAACAATTTCTGAGCAAAAGAACGCGTTTGGTAACTGCACAAATTTTTTATTTCTGGAACAGAAAAAAAAACAGAAACACGTTTGGTACGAGCCTAAAATTTCTATTCCAAATTTTAAATTTAAAAAAAATAAAAAATAAGAAAAAGAAATAGATTAGAGATTATATAAAATTGACAAGATCTAAATATTATTCTATTAGTAACACATTTGCTTAGGTGTAAGATTTCTAGTCAAAGATGAACTCGCAACATGGTTGAGATTTGGAACATGAGCTATTGTCTTATATGTGTGTGAGGATCTTCACTCACGAATTGTATTGTTTGGTATAGTAAATATTGCAAAAAAGAAGAAGCTATAGTCATCCAAAATAATTTGTAATGATTTCATTGGGACTAAGTTTTTACTCTTTTAAAAAAATGTAATTCTAGTGCATGTCGGGTTGGGGTTGGAAATTTCCAACTACTTCTTCCAAATGCCTTTAGTGGCGTCCTGCATGGACTAATGAGCTATTAAAGGAGAATCAATGCCCCTCCATATAACATGTTTTAAATCCTTCCATGGATCTTCTAACATGAACCGATGAAAGAAACGCTCTGGACTGAATGACAAAGAAATCCCAAATAGCATATCCATGTGAAGCAAAAGTTTACAAACACATTACAAAAGTCAAAAATAAGAAGTCATAGAATCTAAACATTACAAAAATAAAAAAATAACGAGGCCATGGAATCTACACATCATGGATCAAGAGGCCATGGAATCTACACATCACAGATTCCACACATAACAAAAGTCAAAAAATGACGAGGCCATGGAATCTACACATCACACAAGTAAAAAGTAAGTCATGGAATCTCTTGCATGTTGTGATCCCTTGCCATCATATTAGCAATATTTTTCTTGATCATGTTTATCTGAGCCGCCGCATCATGTGTTGTATCATCTACAACCTCGTCTTTTGTAGGCCCAAATGGATATTCTGGATCTCCATACATGGCAAAGTTCTTGTCCATCTTGTCTTGGTCGCGAATATAATTATGGAGAGTACAACATGCGATTACAACAAATGCTTGCTTTCGAATTGAAAATGGAGGCATATGTCTCAAAATGGGGAAACGATTTTTTAATGCCCCAAATGACCTCTCTATAACATTTCTCAATGAAGAATGCTTATGGTTGAGTAATTCTTTTACTGTTGTGGGCCGTCTCCTTCTACCCCTATATTCACTCAAATGATACCTTTCACCTTTAAATGGAGTTAAAAATCCTGGAAGTGATGCATAACCAGAATCAACTACATAATATTTGCCTACAAGAATATATACAATTGTTATAATATGCAATAGCTATGCACTCATAAATAAAATCACTTAATATAGACAAAACAAATACCTTGTGGTGGTTGGGGAAATTGCAATCGAGGAGTCTCGAGTGCTGCCGAGAGAATCCGACAATCATTGGCAGATCCTTCCCACACAGCATATACAAAAGTGAATTTCATATCAAATGAACAAGCACACATCACATTTTGAGTGGTAGTCCCCTTCCTGCCTCTATATGGGATTTGCTTCGATATAGGGACGGATGCACTAATGTGAGTGCCATCAATAGCACCAATGCAATCCTACGATTTTATGAAAGTATAGCGTTAGAAAATATTATCAGTTATGTCTTTCCAAAAAAAAGTTTACAATATTATCAACTAAATTGATCTAAAAATAATACCTTGAAGTAACGTCTATGGCTAGGATCGACAAGAATCTCCTCTTGGACAATATCAAAGGAAGGCGGCCTAATAATCTCTTTTGATAATTTGAGAAATGCTTTTAGTACTATAGTAAAGTACTTACTGATTGTTTCTCCAGAACGCTGAAATCTCTCACATAAATCTCTATTGGAGATTTTGTGACCAACCATGAATAAGAAAATCCCCACTTGTTCATCTACCCTTACATATCGACTATCTTTCAGCCAGCCTCTTGCCTTCATTAGACCACATAGGTTAAGAAAAACATGTCTCTCTAACCTGAACGCTTCATATACCCTATCTGCATGTCCGTAAACAATTTCCCTTATCCATTCAGCTCTTGATAATTTACTGTCCCTAATAGGTTCTACCGTATGGATAGACATGTCCATACCAACAATACATAACCATGATATCATCATATCAACATCAAACTCATCCAGATACCATTCAAATGTTGGTACCTCTCCATTAGACACACTACTTGAAGCATCTTCCATAGTACCTATGCCATCATACAAATACAATAATATCAATAAATATATATATGTAAAAAGAATTAGAAACCAATAACATAAGCAATAGAGTGAAAGTAAGCTCCTGAAAAAAATTCAACACAATCCATCATATCCAAACCACCATACCAATGCAAAAGTCTCAACATCAGTATCTTGAACAACAAAATAACAACCAAACAACATAACAGACATAGTCTAATAAAACTTCACGCAATCCACGATACATTTCCTAACATCTCCTAAAGACTTTGGAGAAATCCATATCTCCTTTCAGCTGGGGATCTGATAAAAAACTCTCTCCACACAACATCAGAACTGGCTTTGCAGGCTTTGTTGTAAAGATCCTGCTCCAACATAGGCATGGCAACTAGGATATCAATCACAGTAGATGCGGAGAGTGGGTCTTCAGGTGGTGATGTCAATTGTGAGTTGACAGAACTACTCACAGATTGACTAGCCCTAGTTTTGATCATCTCTTGTATGGCTTTGCAGGTGCTAGCAATACCAAATGAGTGACTCCTCCTTCTCCTCTTACTATTTGGAGTTTTATCCATCTTATGTTTGTCATGAATTGGAGTAGGAGTGTTGTCAGACGTAAAAACTCCATCGTCAATATGATGTTCATTGAAGTCCTCTCGTCCATCGTCTACATCATCATCACCACCAATGCCAAGTTCGTCCGACAAGCACAAATCTTCAGCATTTCCTACTGCATGCTCCCCAGTGGCATATGTATCACCAAATACAATACACAAGTCGGGATATTGAGAAAACCCATTCTTCTTGAATTTTTCCCACTCAACATTATCTTGCAAATTTTACAATGACATGTATCAGCAATACAATTAAACATCTTGCCATATACAACTATGGTGATCTCAAAATTACCAAAAGTTAAATCATACCTTGATGTAATGTTCCCATACGCTTGGATCATCAACAACAATAGTTTTGTTCACATTATCCCAGCCAAATCCGGATTGTGAAAGAAGCTTCTTGAAGCTAGCATACTGTTTTTTTCAATTTGTTCACCTTGTTCTTTAACTGGACTTGAGTATATTGAAGTTCTGCTCGTTTATTGAATTCAGTCCGTATGTTATTCCACCCCGATTTGTTGAAAGTATAAGAGGTGCGATTACCCTTTTTGACCTCTTCTACCAACAAACTGACATACAAGTTGGTTAAAGGCTCAGTCCACTTTGCGGTGAATGCCTCTTTTTGGGATGCCATGTAACCTTCACTAGTTGAGCATCATGTGAGTTCAAAAATGTGGGTATGTATACTCACACAATGCTGGTGAAAGCTATCAAATACTGGATTACACAAGACTAATCTCTCCCATGTAATATTCCTCATGCCAAGTTTACAACAGTTTAAGTATTGACAAAGGATTTGAAATTACAATTAATCAAGCATCTAAAAGTATGTCAAGCGTAATCAAGAATTTAGATGTAAAGCAATCATTAAGTGAGAAAAAAGAAAGCTATTATCAGAGGATAATAGTCCAAATATGCTGCATTGACAGAAAAGTCAAACTAAGTATGAAATGAAAAAAGAACAGGAAACCCAAAGAATTGGACAACACTGCCTGAGAGACCATATTGGATTAATTAAACAATCACAAGAAGAAATAAATGTAACAGGTCATTAACCAAGAAATGCACTGTCAACAGTTCTTAAAAGAGAGGTAGGAGGCTGCAAACGAGTAAAAGAAGATTAGTAGGAGGCTGCATAAGAACAGAATCACTCCTTTCCATTCACAATAACGACCAACAAGCGTATTATGCAGCAGCCCCTTTAGAAGATCAAATCTGACAAAACATAAAATGAAAAACTTCCAAACAATGTTCTGATATCCACAAGTACAGACAAATCGAATGTGGTCGAGCGAGAGAGAGATTACAGTCACGGAGCAGCGCGTCGACGTCGAAGAAGGGGCCAATCGGTCGTCGGTGGGTGCTCAGTGCAGACGCGAGAACTGGCACGGCGGATAGAAGGGCTGAGCAACGTCGAGAGGGCCACGAGAACACGAAGCGAGGTCACGGGCCTGAAGTTCACAGCACAAATCAACCAAAAAACAGGACATCAGAGAAAGTATGAGATCGATTGTGAGAGAGGGAGGAAAGATCGTGAGAGAAGTAAGAAAGGAACAGTTGCTAGGGCACAAGGAGAAAGAGGATCCATTGCTTAAATCTCTCTCCCTTGATCGTTTTACAAGCTATGCATTTCATCATACTCATTGTTCTGTCCTCAAGGTCAACAAAATAATTTGGCAAAATACAGAGTTAACTGTACAAATTATAATGGCAATTGATTATCCACCCACCCTCCTCAACAAAGTAAAGTAATTGCAGAACAAAATGCAAGGGCCGAAGGGCCCAAATTTCCAAAACCACTGACTCGACACCTTTTCAACGGTCATCATTGAAAGAAATGCTTAAAGTAGTTCCATCTCCAACTTCCACTAATGATGCCCGTTCAAATCTATATGAACACTTTTCGCACCTAATGATGGACACCTAATGAACAAAAGGCAAAGGAATCAGCTACAACCATGTCTTAAAAGGAAGCACCAACAATCTAATGAACAATTCCTATATACCAGCATTATCCATTCACTTTTGGAAACTGCACTAGACATTTTAAATCCATGATGACCATTGCAAAGGGCCATAAAAAAAATATAGAAGCCAATGCATATCGCCTAAAAGAGACCAAAATTGACAAACAAGTTCCATCAATGTCGCCTTCGGTCCAAGCCAAAACTGCTGCTGTTCAGTTTTAAGGCAGAGATCAACAAGCATCAATATGATCCAAAGTGGCCAAATCCAACCAAAGAAGTCACCCACATCATCTCTTACTAGATTATCGGACTTGAAATTTTAGGGGGATTCGAGTCTTCTTCCTCCATGACCACTTGAACTAGAGGAACTTTGCCCCTTCAAATCATCCACAGGCGACCCACTTTTGTAGATTAAAATCAATCACAATTTTTCAACTGCGAGATTTACAAATTTCAGTAACTTTCCTAAGCTGTTCCATGACTAGAGGAATATCTTTTTGGGTCAATGCAGTGAAACAAAACCGGAACCATCCAAGTTCAATACAGTGACAAATGGATCCAGGAGTGACATTAATCTTAGCTGTATTCAATGGGTCGGAGATGAAACTGAAGAGAACCTCGCCAATTTCTTAGCCACAGCCACAACGTTTTGGTTGAAGGAGTAAACGACACCCACATTAAACCCTATGAGAGAGAGGTCCTCCGACAAACTGTACACGATATGAACTCTGCTCCGATCAAAGTTTTTCGAATCAGCAACTTTAGCCATACTCAAAAACCCCTCACTCGTTTTTGTTGGCGAGACAAATAAAACGTGGTCGAGCGAGAAAGGGAGAAAGAGATTACCGTCACGGAGTAGCGCGTCAACGTCGAAGAAGGGGCCGGCAGATCGTCGGTGGGTGCTCGGTGCAGATGGTCGGTCGATCGTCGGTGGGTGCTCGGTGCAAACGTGGGAGCTGGCGCGGCGGAGAGGGCTGAGCAGCGTTAAGAAGGCCACGAGAACACGATTCGCAGCACAGATCAACCAAAAATGGAGGAAAGATCGTGCGAGAATGAGAGGGAGGAAAGATCTAGAGAAATGGAGGAAAGATCGTGAGAGAGGAGGAACGATCGAGTGAGAGAAGTGAGAGACGCAGGAAAGATTGTGAGAGAGAGAAGTCAGAAAGGCTAGGGCACAAGGAGAAAAGAGAAAAAAAACTTGTTTCTCAAAGTTGTTCCCGGGAGCCAGAAGTAACTTTTTTTTGCTTCTTATTTCTGTTCCCGGGAACAAAAAAACAAGTTGGCGTTACCAAACGGATTTCTGTTCTTTTTTTGTTCCGGGGAACAAAAGAACAGAAATTCGTAGAAACAGGAGCGTTACCATGCGCACCCCTAATATTTTCTCGTGCGCCAGAGGGAGAAAAAGAGAGAGAGGGGCGCTGAGGTGGAGTCAACAAATGGAACAGTTGACTGGGATGGGGGAGGGGACAGAATACGAAAGAGAAAAGGAGAAAAGTAAGAGAAAAGAAAATTTTACGAGGGAAAAGCATAGTGGGAGGGGAGATTGCGTCAATGGAGAGAGAGATTGGGAAAAGTCAACAAAAGTGGGTTATTACAGGTTCTCCGTCTCAAGTTTTAGTGGTGATCTCGAAAGTTTTAGTGTCTTATTAGTTCCGAAGATTTGCTCTTCCCCATATTAGACCTATGTTTGTTCAATCAGTTTTAATAGTCTCCATATGGCAATAGTGTTGAGAAAGCCGAATTTAGGCACATACCACCAATTAGCCATGCCATAGTTATTGAAGAATGAATTTTCAACATGTACTCATCATTGAGGAAGACAAGACATCTAGTGATCGGCCGCCAACTATTTTTCTAGATAAATCTATTCTTGTAAAATGAGTATCGGTTTAACTTTACTAATACTCTATTGATCCTCCTAGTTTTTTGGATTTGACTTTGCTTTTTAGAATTCTTGCTCTATTTCTATTTCCTTTGTCACAAAGTTTTTGTACTTCTTATGTATCCCTTTTTAGCGATGAGTACAATGTTTTTTCGACCAAAACCAAAATTCTCATAAAGCACTCAATGCCACCACGCATTGATTCTGTAATGAGATAAGCGGCGATATGCATCTTTAGAAGTTAAGGGGAAGAATCGAAAAAAAGTTATCTGATTGTTTGAAACGAGACAATGCTTTAAAGAAATGGGAAGGGGAAATAAAAAAAAAAGAACAAAATAAGTCAAAGTACGTATGAAGTAGGAAAGCGTACCACATGTTAAGGACGCATGGATGGCCTCCTTGAAGATAGGCCTGGGTTGGTTTCCGACTCATCCGCAAAATTCGGAACTATCACCAGACTCGCCTAACAGGAGACATGAACGCTTATTGTGATGACGTGCGTTTGATACAGCAAGCAAATCTCACAGTGATCCACATGGAGAGAGCCACAATCTCTGCAACTTAACTAATTTTGATAGCTCGGGTAATATTTTCTATGGAGCTCCAATTCTCAATTGATAATTTCTTCGATGAGTTTGATAAGTCAGGCAAATCTTGCCGGGATTCACGGGGACTTAAACACAAGTCCCACAACTTTTGCAGTTTTGATAGATTTAGATATTCTTTCTCTAAAGCTAAAACTCCTGATCGATAGTTCCTCCAACGAGTTTAGTAAATCACACAAATCTATTTTTTTTCTTCTTGTTTTATTAAGTTATGTTTTTTTCTTTTTAAGGTTTCATTCATTTATTGAAAGACGTGATGACCCTAATAATATATTTTAAAAAAGTCACCGTCCTCGGTATATTATTGTATCTATAATAAGTGCCAAGATTGATTGAAACTGCTGCGGAAGCCAAGCAAACGAACAACAAAATTGATAGATTAAGAAGATAGATCGGATATAGATTTACGTCGTTCAGTCATAATAATCTACATTCATGGAGAGAGCAGCAACGAATTCACAGTAGATCAAGCGATGTAATATAGATTATAAGCACGCTCGAGTTATTCAAATACTTTTAATGTTTCCCAAACCCCAATTACAGTAAATAATCCATAAATGTTTAGCCGCACAATCCCTTACAAAATAGTTTCTGTATCTCACGAAGATATTAAACAGATCTTACACAAGATTTAATTGGCTCTGACACTTGAATACTTTATAATTTTAGGAGCAAACTCATGAAGAAAAAAAAAATCCTCTTGCCAAGCACCCGAAAAACACGACCCTTCAACTTTTCTTCGTGACTTTCCTTGGACCGACCCACTACCAAGCCGCTTAAACGGCGCTTCCTTTCCCTTAACAACCAAAGACGATCAAACCGACTTCCACTCGGAGTGGTAATTTGTGAGATTCGGTTAACCAAATCCAACTTGGACTTTCTCCTTTTGCTGTGACTTCAATGTATAATAGGAAATACACGCCCATCAATATTCGGTCAAGCGATCATCAAAGTCCGAGTTTCCTCCTTCGCTGTTTTCTTGCTGACTTCCCTAAAGAAATATATTTCCATATATTTCAAACAAAGTCAACTCCATAATTGAATTTCTAAATTCAGCCACTCGGTTCAACATGCAGTAGATTTTCCTATTTTCCAGCTATTCCCGAAACTTAGATTTTCGCTTTGGGATCAACTTCGAGACATATTTTAATAGAAACGTACACAGATGAGCTCGCTTTTCAGACCTTTTACTTGCCCTTTCCTTTTTCATGATCTTGTTCGCTAATCTTTCTCTTCTCCCACTCGTTTCGACTTCTTCTTTAGGAACTGCAATGCGATCGATTTTCTCTTCTTCTTTAGGAACCACAATGCAATCGGTTTTCTCTTGATGACGTCGTGTCTGCACATCCATCCATTGGAATCGAACAGCTCGCCTTTTTCTGATATAATCTCGTTCGTGCGATGGAACCAGTGTTTCGGTCGAGGCCCTCGGTCTCACTTGCATGTTTGATCCTGCAACGTCCTCAAACACAAGCACAATGAACCAATAAGCTTTGGGATTTTGAAATTAAGTGGCGAGTGCTCTGCACAAAATGATGAAGTCCATAAGACAGGAAGCTCCAGAGCAAGACCCAACGAGCTAACGCTCATATGAGAACTTAAATGATGCGGCGTTTGATGAATTTTAAAGAGCGCTTTTGCATGCAGTGTCACCCCATGCCGCAGTGGCTCTGTGATCAAAGCATTGAGTGGTTGAACTTCTTAAAAGCACGTGTATAGTTTCATTCGTTTCTTTCTTACACAGTATTCACTGGCGAACATAAAAAAAGATAATAGAAATTCAAGAATTATATTGATCAAAACGAAATGTTCAAAGACTCAATTGAACATTTCAAAATAATTCAAGATCTATTCATACCTTTATCACTCATTTGTCGAGGTAGACTTTCCATCTTAGTACATGTTTACTTATGTAGTCAATTTTTATTTGTTAGGTAATTTGAGTTTAACATCTTTTTCAACTTCAAAAGCTGAGTCTGTTATGAGTCATGACCATGCTATGTTAGTATGAAAAACCCCGTCTTAGGCTTCATTTGTTTAGCGAAAAATAAATAATTTAAAAAATGATTCATAAAAAATGATCATTTGTATCGCTTACAAAAATAATGAACAAAAAATATTTGCATCATTCATGAAATTGTTTAAACATAATTTATTGATGATAATAAAAATATTTCTTATTGGATAATTTTTCTCAAGCAATACAAGCAACATTTCTAAAAAAATTAATTTTCAAATTATGCATTTTTTTTGCGAAATTACAAGATCTTAAATTATCTGAATTTATAAATGACGTATGCTTTCTAGTGATATTTTTGGTGCAGCTTTCTTGTGTTCCGATTTTCCTTTAATTTTATTACCTGTTGGAGACAAGTTTTTGCATACCCATTAAGCACAATTTAGGATGAGGCTTGATGTGATTTTTCTTCCAAAAGAAATCGTGGCATTTTTTCATTTGGGAATCATAAATTAAGTTAGCCTAAGAAAAAAACAATAGAAAAAACATTGCCAAGTGTTAGGTGGAGAAAGTGCCAACAACTTTTCATAAACCACGAGGCACCACCACGTAGTCACTTAAAAATGAGTTGGCTGATTGTTTGAAAGGAGGCAATGACCCAAAATAATTAGGAAGGGAAAAGAAAAATCGGGAAAATAAGGTAAGTGTGCAATTGGAAAGAGTACCTAGGATCAACGATACATACCTTTCACCCATGAAAACTGGTATGGGTAGGATTTCGGACACAATTGGCAAGAATCCCAAGCGTCATGGCACTCGCCTAACATTGGGCATGCATGAATGCAAGGATGACATGTGTTTGGTATATCAGGCAACCTTTGTAGTGATCTACAATGAAGGAGCTCCAATGTCTGCAATTCACATAGTTTCGATAGATCGGGTAACTTTTCTATGGAACTGCAATCTTCAATTGATAATACCTTCAGTGAGTTTGGCATACCAAGGAAACCTTGCAATGATTCACATTCAATTATATACAAAGTCTGCAAGTTTTGAAGTTTTGATAGATCAGGCAACCTTTCTATCGATCTGCATCGCATTATGATTAAACTCTGTAGTGATTTCATTTCTCCCAACTCTCGAATCTCAATTAGCTGCGAGCATCCATAAATTGTCAGTATTTCGAGCTTCCCCAACCTTGATAGCCCTAATAGCCTCACCAGCGATTTACAGTCGAACAACTCTAAACAACGGAGATCAACTAGCTGGTCAAACTCGATCTCTCTCAACCGCAATCCATCAAGTGATAACTCGGGCAAACATCTCAATTCGGAGAAGAGTGGTTGCTTTGTCGGTGACTTGTCAAATCGTAACATCAAAAAGTGAAGACCTAAAGGAAGCCTTGGGAGAGATCGAAGATCATCACAATACAGGGATAGTCCCCAAAGGTTACGAGGCCATGTGATATCTGTACTTCCACAACCAGGGTAGTCCATGCGTTGGAGATTCTCCAACATCCCTATGGACTTGGGTAGCTCTCTTATCTTACTCCTGTCCGTTACTAAACCCTTTAGCCTTTTAAGATATCCGATCGAAGTAGGCAGTTCACTAATATTTGTGCCCCCCAAGTCTAAGTCGAGCAATGATTCTAGTCCTCCAATAGAATCTGGTAGCTCCCTTATACACGTGTATCCCAAGCCCAGTTTCTCCAACCTTTTCAGATCTCCCAATAGAATCAGGTAGCTCTGTTATTGCACTGAAAATCATAAATAATTGCCGCAACTTATTAAGATATCCAATAGAAGCAGGCAATGCTCTTATCTTTGAACACTGTAAGTCCAAGTCGAGCAACGATTCTAGTCCTCCAATGGAGTTTGGCAGCTCCCTTATCCAAGTGTATCCCAAGTTCAGTTTCTCCAACCTTTTGAGATCTCCAGTGGAATCAGGTAACTCTTTGATTCTCGTGTTGAACAAATTCAATACGAGCAATGAGCTCAATTTTCCAATGGAGTCAGGAAGCTTTCTAAGCCCACGACAGTTTGCTAAAGACAGGCACGTCAAAACTGCCATCTCTCCAATAGACGGATGAAGCTCTTGGATATACTGCCCCTCTAGCTTTAGACTCGATAGGCACTTTAGACCACTTATTGCAGAAGGCACTCTGCACAGGTAAAAACAGGGGCTTCTAGACAACTTTGACAGCTGAACTCTGGCTGCAACTATTTCCAACTGCTTTAGGCGCTCTAACTTACCGATAGAGCTACTAATTTGTGGCGACTCTAAGTAGTGTTCATAGAGCTACTAATTTGTGGCGACTCTAAGTAGTGTTCATTAAGAACTAGAATCTTCATATTCAAGCATGTGGAGAAGTCAAGAATTATGGAGAGGTGGCATCTCATGAGATATATAACTTTTAAGTCCTGATTCGCCTGTGAAACAAATTAGGATTAGATAAGTAAAGTAAGGCCAATCGCAACAAATCAATACATGCAATGCGAAACCCTACCAAACATGCGCCCCATCCATTCCAGTTCTCTGGAATATTGCTATCCAATAGCTTGAGCACCACTAAGTTCCATAAATATAGATTGACTGCCTGCAAGACTGAAGGGCAACGATGCCAAGAGAGCCATTTTAAACTTGAAAAAACATTCTCAAAGTCTCCTACCAAGTTCCCGCCCTCTAAATCCAACAACCTTAAGTTAGGCAGCCATGCAAACTCTTCACTTGTAAAGTCGCGCTCTTTTGGAAGTCCGGTTAGTTTAAGTGCCGTGATGTTCTCTGTTCCCTGACAACATGAAAAGACATCAGTGAACTTTCCGTGATGAAGAATAAGGGCACAATCTATGACTAAATATTGCAAAGACTTGTTCTATAAGTAAACCGTCCTGTTTGCTTATACTTCCGGATTGTACATGTAGGTTATAAACATCTTTTGCTAGATATTGTTAAAATAAGTGATCCAATTTTAAAAAGCATGCAGACCTCTCCTTCTCTGCAAAGACAACGAGGTATCTTGGATATAGTCAACGAGTCTATGGATTACTTAAATCCACGTATGCTTGTGTCTAGAATAACCTAAAAGGGAAAGATATGTATATCTTAGTATAACATGGCAGAGATTGTCCTATTCATGCGATGTGCGGAGGGCAGTAAAACTAGTTGTCGAAACAATGAAACTACATTTTTTTCAAATCCTATTGCCTATTTCCCTGAAGTTTTATCACCTCGTTCTCTCTTCTGCCAAATATAGCTTACTTACATCCGCCCTTGTAAACTAAACCACTAATTAGATAGTGATATCAAAATCACAAATCTGCTATCCAACCTTGGTATTAGACCCCAAAAACAGCAAGTGATGTCGACCTAAAACCGACAAATGTAAGTCATGATATTACTTTTATTTCAATCAAAATTAACGAATTTATTTTTTTATGACACACAACACGGACAAAAGAATGCATCTAGGAATATACTTGAAAGTTCAAGTTGATGTTTTCTGGATTGAGAAGATAGTAGCTGTGAATTAAATGTACCTTTCTATGCTGCACTACATTCAACGCATCCTTAGGAGACCATAGTCTGCTACGCTTCTCTGTTGCTTTGTCTTCTTGTCTAACAATTTCTCTTCCAAGGTCTCTGAGCAGGTCGTGCATCGATAGTCTACCATTACCATCAACCTTTACCAAACACTTATGGGAAAGGACAGATATCTCAACTTTCGGGGAAAGATCCATCGCTTTCCACATATAATGTGGATGCATTTTTTCTTCACCGACAAAGTAACACGCGATATCAAGAAAAATTCCTTTCTGTGCATCCTCTAGCATTTCAAAACTAATCTTTAATTTGTGATGGACATCTTGATTGGGAACTAAATCTAATTTCTTCAATGTGGCTTTCCAAAGTGCTTTACTTCTGCCACAAAGAGAGGAACCGATGACCTCAAGAGCCAAAGGAAGCGTACCAGTTTTGCTTATAATATCATGAGAAATATGACAATAATCATGTGGAGGAAAATCCATTCTAAAAGCATGCTTACTAAAAAGCTCAAGAACATGGCGATAAGACAATGTTCTCATTTGATAGATTCCGAACTCTTCGAAATGCGTTTGGACACTATTTTCTTGGCTTTCCTCTTCAATTGGCAGAAAGTTGGTATCTCTAGTTGTAATCATAATTCTGCTCCCTGGACCAAACCAATCACGCTTTTCTGCAAATTTCGAGAGTTGGTCCCATTCATCTAGGTCATCGAGAACAATAAGAACTTTCTTAAGGCGAAATCTCCTTTTAATTTGGTTAACCCCTACATCGGAGTCAGAACTATCCACGGATTTGGAATTGAGAATTTCTGACAATAATTGCTTTTGCAGTTGAACAACTTTGCCGCCATTTGAAGCTTCCCGGACATCAGAAAGGAAGCTAGATCCATGAAATTGATTATAAATTTTGTTAAAGACAACTTTGGCGAGAGTCGTCTTACCAATGCCTCCCATACCATGGATTACTAGATAACGCACATCAAGAGAACCTTCATCTAATAAGCACATGACATCTTCAACAGGATCCTGAATTCCAACCAAATGATCAGGCAGATTTTTGTCTCTTGTATTCAGCTTGTTCAAAACCTCAGCGACGATCATTCTAATGAGCTCACCATGGTACCTATCAAGCTCACAAATATCCCAGCAATATTAGAAGTTAAAACACCAGCAACGGGAGAGGGGGACGCAGGGACCAGCCCCCTCCTAAAAGGAAAAAGTATCGATTTTTTTGGTAAAAGGAAAAAGGAAAGCTGAAAACCCTACCCTCTATCTTGGAGATCCCATCCTTTCATCCGAGCGACCTTCCCCAGAGCCTCCTTCCACCGCTGCACAGCATCGCTGCCAAATTTCTCCTCGTGCTTCTGCAGAGCGTCGTGATACAGCTCGGTTTTGAGTTTGACGTCGTCAGGGCTCACATCGAAGAAAATCGGCAAGATCATCGTTTTGCAGTCCACCATGATCGCAAGCTCACGAAGACACCACGCACTGGACGCGTAATTTCTAGAGAAGATGGGTATACAAATTGACGAGCTGTAGATCGCGCACTCCAGTTCGCCTCCGATTGATTCGCCTTTTCTGATCTCTTCGTCATCTCTGAAAACTCGAATCCCAGCTACATCCATGGAGTGATAGAGACAGTCGGCAAAGCTCTGGCGGGTGTCGGGTCCTCTGAAATTCAAGAACACCTCGAATTCAGACCCCTGCGGCGACTCGACATCACCTCTGTTGGCCATAGACGCTGATGCTTCATTTGGTGAGTCCCTCCTCTCCATCTTCAGTTGCTGAAGTATACCGATCGAGTTTGATAACCAGGAGAGCGATGTAAGAGAAGTGTCTACTCAATGTGAATTCAGAGGATTTATGGAGGAGATCGGGAGTCACCACCAAAAAGATGGAAAATTATGAAGGATTTATAATCGAGCCAGAGAGCCACGACAAGTCTCCTTCATTGCTTTGTTTTTTTCTTTTTCTTGGAAAGGCCGGAGAAATTTCCCACAATGAAAAATCTTTCTATCGCCAATTTCAATCAAATACACGCCGAAAGACGTGATATATATCACATTCTAAAGTTGTTGGAAGTCTCCTTTGTCGTGCTGCATTTTTTCTTGGAAGAGCTCGAGAAATTAAAATTTATTCTATCGTGCCAAAATAAAAATGAATACATAATTTGAGTTGTTCCCACATCACGCTCCGATCAATTGATTAATATGAATATCATAATCCATTATTTGATGTTTTGTGGGTCAGATACGTGGAAATTAGGGTAGTAGACTACCAAATCCCATTTCCCTCATTTTATTAAAGGATGATAGCAATGGTGGGGACATCATCATAAGCATGGCGGAACTTCCTGGAAATTAACTTTGCAACAAACACCCAATCATGTAGGGACAAAGAAGTATCAAGCTAAAAAAGAAAACTTGAAACATGAGGAACCAATTAAGTAGAAGAGAGGACACTTCCATTCAAATGTTGTTCTATTCAATGAATGAGGACTTCATCTATGATTCCACGAAGGTCCGATGCTTGTAATGATCTTTTTAAATTGATATAATTCATGTATTACGTTGTATTTGATTGAGTAAATTATGTCATATATATAGGTCGCATTTCCTATAAAAATTTAAAGGGAAAAATATCAAATACAATTTTTTTCAAATTAAAATTTCTCGTAGCACAAAGAGTTCAAACCTTTTGTAATGGGGGTTGTCCTCTTTTAGGAATGCCTAGAAAGTTTCTTTTCCCTGTTTTCGAAGTATTATCTTTCTTGACAATTCATTTCCCTCAAAATAAAAGTCATATGCTACTAATTTGCATAAAATCGCTTGCTAAATTATTTCCTTCATTGGATGATATATTAATCGATTATGTAGTTGATAACTTTATGCTTTTTCTCATTCTGAAGTGTCAATTGCGTAATAAAGGTTTTCAGATACAATACATGTGGTATAGAAGACCCAAACATTTCGGTTGCTTCTTGAGTAACAAAATGTATGATGTCTCATAATGCTGAAACACACTCGAGATAACACAAAAAAATTGGACTTCCAAAATCAATTCACAAGAATATTTTCTTCTCTAATATGGATAAGCGTCCACTCAACAAGGGCAAAATCATTTTAATACCTGCTAATCTATTGTCAGGTTAATTCAAGAAGAGAAGACCACAAGAGGGGGAGAGAGACAGATAGCTGAAGATCACCAGAGTCCGACAGAAATATCCTCTCAAGCATTATCAGGCATCACTTTTTTCAGGAATGTAATAGGCTTGGACTCCTCAGGGGCCAGTTGGTCAAATGCGACATAGTTGTGCTCTTCATCGTACACATGGCACATCGTCATGATCGTCTTCATGAGGCGCCAATTCCATGTGGCTTCATTTAAGTACTGTGGATGACATGTAAATCTAAATGAGCAAACTAGCAAATAGGCATTTCTCGACAACACCAAGATGACCGGTCACCAGGCACATATCCAATACTCTGCATTTACAAGCACCAAACGCCATAATGAAGAAACCACCTCACGTTTGCCAAATTTAGTTTGTAACTTCAAATTACTCCGTTCCATTTCAAGAGGCTGTTACTCATGACAAGGGAAAAAAAAAACAAAACTTGTTCGAAATCATCCTAATCTAGCTGGCCTTCTGTGCCAGAATAACAAACTTGATTAAAATCAGCTCACCTTTCCCCAGTTTTCTTGTAGAGACTCATGAGCCGCACGCAAGTTGTAACTTGGAATCCTTGGTGATATATGATGGGGTATGTGGACATTTATGTGATGGCATAGAATTTCAACCCTGCACAATAAGAGAATATTGCAGTGTACTTTTTGATCATTCTGCTCATCCTCGCACCCAGGGGTCTTCAGATAAACTTTTAAGACATAGCAAGCAACAAAAGCTTCTTTCAAAGAATGCAGTCAGCCAAGACAGCTAGTTCACCCATAACAACATCAACTTTACAATACATTTCACCTTCTTCCACTTTAAAAAATGCAAAAGTTTCTTGACACACATTTATGCATGGCGATGCCTAGCGATGCTAAATGTGTTAACTTTAAAGGTACAAGACCCAACCGCCACCACCATCATGTCATTGCTAATTTGCTAGTTCATTTCTATCTGAGATGCAAGTAAAAGAGAGAAAGCAATGATGAAACTTGAAGGAAAAAAAATTATTACCATTTAGGATAATCGCAGTGGACGGTCCCGTTCAGCTGGGCTTGAGCAGCATTCCAGTCATTGGAAGATTTGAAAGGAATATGCGGTGCCGTGTGATGGACCATTGTGAATGTACTCATCTGAAAACAAGAGACAGATTGCTCTTCTCATTCAGCAAATGTGGACGGCTTAACTTGAACAACCAGGACAACTACATTAACAGAGCAATGAAGCTTGAAGTGAAAGGTCTTAATTAGAAACTTGTTATTTTCGGACAATCCAAATCCTAAGATTGAGTTATTCACTGCACTTGGCAATGATGACTGCCTATGAGCAACTTCCAACTGTATATCAATGATCAAAAGCTACAAAAAGATGAGAGACCACTAAATTCCTTTGGAGGTTTTCTTTATTATGACTGTGGGGACTACTCATCAATAAATTATTGACGGTAAAGGAGGGCAACGAAGCATTTGTTAATGCAGATGAAAAAGATCATTACCCAAAAGTGATAGCCCAACCATGGCATCAACCAAAACTTAATCCACCCCAAAATGCCAGCCTTGTAAATGATCAATGGCCACCCAATCCCCATAAAAGCAAAAACGCAAGCCAAACTGATCTTCACCCTTTTGACTTCATTTGGTCTGAACTTGTTCAAGTCGAAGTGCCACATCAACCTAGTAGGGCATAGTCAGATTAAGATCAATGCATCTACATGAAAAGGCAACAACTAAGAATTATAATAAACCATCAATTTCTCATTTTGAATCCAAAGGCATGGAGAGCGAGGAGACAAGCATCTAAATAAAAACAATACAAGTTCATAGTTACATACATACCAATGTGCTATAGACATCCAAGGACGAATTGGGCCATAACCATATATGATAGCCTTGCGCAGCAGAGGAGAAGAGTCAAACTCCTCTTTCCAAACAGGATGCCAAGCTGTATCTTCAGTCAACCTAATAATTTACGGATGAAATGAAGGAAAAACATCATGACAATTGCATAAAGGCAGTTAAGAGGGGAGTAACAAGAAACTACAACGATGTGAGCATGCTAACCGAGGAGAATTTTCTCACAAAACTGACAAAAAAATATATAATAACAATGATAAGTGAAGAAACCAGGGAGCACATACAAAACATAACACATGAACAACGGCAAGGGATAACATATGGCACATGTACAAAGTGCAAACAAGTGTCTTCATGTACATTACCTCACTATATCCAAAGAATAAACAAGTGTCTTCAATTATGTAGATTATGCAGAATAGATAGCCTTAAAATGGGCTATTTGTTAAAAACAAAGGAGAGTATACCGTCACAAGAATGTTCTGCTCATTGTTTAAGGACTATCTACTCCTTCATTTCATATGAAAAAGTACTCAAAATGGATTATCAAATGCAAAGATCTAAAGGGAGTGTCTTACAGACATGTTAGTTTTTGCATGATGCCAGTCGTGCTTAAATCTCCATGGCTCATAAGGATATATCAACGGTAGAAATGCCAGCGTCCCCACTATATCTTCCACTAATTTGTTCTTCGCAAAAGACTTGTGAGCACAATCATGCCCTATAACAAAGAACTTAAAAATGGGAGGGAAAACAACAACAGATAAACAGAGCTGTCTAAGAAGTTAATCTGATATCTGTTACAATGAAAAAGACGACCCATATGAGGAATCGGCAAGGGAATTTGTGACCAAGGGAGAAAAAGCTTACCCCAGTAACAGCAGTTCCTGTCCATGCCCACGTTAAAGGAAGTAGGTACCATGGGGCTTTTGAAATCATGAACAACCCCAATGCATAGGAAGTAACAGATATCAAAACTGAAGTCCAGGCTTTCACATCGTCAATCTCAAAAACCTTCAACAAAATTTGAGGGCAATAATTGTTAGAAAATTTGCTGCCAAAGTGCAACTCTTTCAGCTACACCAGAAAGTCCTTGTGACCATCTAGCCCTACCTATGACCAAGTTGGAGCTGATATTATTGAAAAGCTCGTTTAGTAGTATTAAAAGAGACATTCATTCATTTATTGAGGACTGTTTCCAAACAATAGGAGCATAATATTCAAAGAAGAAGCATTATTGGATTTTTATGCACGATTTACAACAACATATTCAAGTTGAAAGAATAATCTAAATAAACAATCTTGGCCAGGAAAATGACAAGATGGGAATGCTTCAACGATAAGAGTACATCTAAGCACATTTTGCAGCCAGTAAAGTGGAAACCTTTCTGGGAAGTGAATAGATAACATCCTTGAGTGTAACATTTTCGGGAAGAGGTTCTCCAATTTGCCTGAAGCCATAACTATTGGCTAATTGTTTCCGGTACTCAGCACTGTCTTCTGAAATTGGTGCAACAGGAACTGCCACAGCCCTTACAATATGAATCTTTTTAGGGGAGAATGAATGTCCTTTATGTTTGATTCCCTTCCGGAGTTGATCTTCCCATTTCAGATAATATAAGCCTGTCTTCCAACAGAGCATTATGAGAAACCCATCAGAACCAGAGAAAACATTAAAGGCATTATAGTGCCAATTGTCCCATGCAATTTGTTTCATGTCACTTAAACCATAAATTCAAAATATAACCCAGTAATTTGGTCACTTCATCCCAATTCCCAAAATTCCATTATTACAATGATGCTTGCACTCAAATAAATTCTAACCTATATGATTGATGTCTATGCTTTTAACCAACTGAATAGCCACTGAATGTATCAGCTGGTCACGTTCACATTTTTGCTCATACCTGAGATTAGGCTGACTTGGTCTTATTTAAAATACATTCAAGCATGCAAATCTAAGTAAGATCCAGTTTTAACCGACTGAGATAATAAATTCAATCAACTAGTGGGGATCAGATTTTCGAATTGGAAGCTCTATGTCATGATTCTAGCACTTAAGTGGACCTAACCTTCAGCCACATCATTAGTTAGATGAAAAGAAACGACAGCATGTTCAACAAGGCTGCATCTGAACTACTTATTTTGATAAAATCGGGTGGGTGGACAGGGAAGTCTGTGGCCATGTTGGTGTGTGGGTGTGGAAGCCAAGTCCAAGCTATTCCTTGGAGACCATAGAACAGTAAGAAAGTGCACTGTCGGCATTCGCCGTCATATTTTACCAAAACTGCAATCAATGTCAGAAGTCCATAAACAGCCACCATAATAAAATGGATGCTTTAAGCCTCTAACTAGCATTGCATTAGGTAAGACATTTGTCTTGATATATATCCAACAGAAGATTACAAAACACAAAAGTTTTCCTTGACTCATGATCATGCCTTTGGCAATCCATATGGGCGTCATCAATTGCAAAAAGGGTTAATTTCAGAATTTTACCAGCAGAGTAAAGCAGTGACTGGGAATGCAAGTTCTATGCAACAAAATGCGATGCACATATATGGCATAAAATGCGTTCTGGTAGCTTTCAGGGCAATGCCTCGTCATGACTAGAATCCTAAATCCCACCACTGAGCAAAAAGTAAATCACTTCTCTAAAAGCAAAGAGTTAAGAACCAGTTTCGTGTATGAAACGAATTATTAACTGCAGTCCCATCCCAACCAAATTCTAAACTTAACAGAGCAGATTTAAAGCTCTGAACTTCCGGCTACTTTGGCCACCAACGGCGTGCAGCACCACCGAGGCACAACCAACGGAGGAGGTTTCAAGAAATATTCAATTCACACATAAGATTATAAAAAATTAAACTCCAGGTGAAAAGGTATAATAGAAAATTAAAATACCAGGTGAACACCGGGTAGCAATTTTTCGGCTCCGAATTGACGTTTGGCAGGGGCCCTGAATACAAAATACATACGAACATGTCAATAGGGAGGGCGGGCAGTAAATGCTCGGTGACATGCTCCCCTGAAATCACACCACCAAAGTCCAACTTCAACCAAGAATATGGAACCAAGAATCAAGATTCCCCAAAGGAATCCTCACTTTTACAAATAGAATCAATCTAGAAGGGCACAGAGAGAGATGGAAACACCTTGAGAGTGAAGACAGAATCTGCAAGCCTGCAAGCCATGGAGAACCAGAAATGCAGGAAGAACTTGCAGCTCAAGAGGACCCCCAGACACAGACGCACAAACCCAAGTACCCAAAAGACAGGCCTCCCTCTTTCTCTCTAGTTATTGCAACTGGGGGCACAACTCATGGGATGAGAGGATGGAACCCCAGGGAGAGGATCTTCAGAAGGCGTCTCTTGCTGGCTTTTTATACGTGGGAAGTCCCCTTCCCAATCTCCATCTTCTTTGTCCGTGGTCGGCATCGAAAGTGTGGATGGGATTTCGCCGGTATCCTCGACCTTTTATTTCCTCCAAAGTTTCTTTCCCATTTTCTTTTTCTTTTGGGGGTTCCTTTTCTTTCTTGGCCTTTTTCCTAACCGTAATTTTGCATAAATATTAGAAAAAAAAAGATTATGCCTTTCTTATTGCTTTAATATGACCAATTTGTCCGAAAGATAGGGATGTTTCCACTCCTATATAAAGAGGAAATCACCCTTAGTGGCATTAGTTGCGTTTGGTTCGACTTTGAAAATAGATTTTGAGAAAATATTGAAAACTAGTAGAACCTGTTTTCAGCCTTCAGCATTCTTAAGACCAGTTATCCACCTCAAAACCTTTTGAGAATGATTGTCAAACACTTTATATTTTCTTCAAGAGATTTTGGAGACTCAAAATCTCTTGAAAGTTGAACCAAATGCACTCTTAATTGAACAGTTGCGTTTTCTTAGGGCAAGCATTCTAAGGATGATGAAACCTTAATTATTCCAAATTGAGCAAAATTTAATTATGACTTTAACATCATTTTCATTTTTTAACAAAGTTTGATTTAATGAGCTTCATCTTGTAAATGTTGGAATTGGAGAATGTAGTTTGGTTTTGTTCTCACCGATAAGAAAAAGCTTGGTAGTGATATGTGTAACAAAAGTCAAAGTTTATATATATATTGGGTACGTTTGGTTTAATTTTAAAAATGGGCTTTGAGGAAATGCTGAAAGTTAGTAGACTTTGCTTTCAACTTTCAATATTCCCCAATGCCAGTTTTTCATGTTAAAACCCTTCAAGAATGACTGCCAAACATTGTTCCTAAAGGGCTTTGGAGGTTCAAAACCCTTTAAGAAAACTAAACCAGACGCACTCATTGAACTATCTTGAAAGTTGTTTTTGTTCAAATATATCTGATTTTTAAATGATAGTCAATCTATTAATTTCCTTGCTTAACATGAAAAATGAATGGAATGTAAGGTTTCGGCACTTTAAGTTTCGATTAGATGTTTAAGGATAATCTTATTTCTCTATTAGAAATTAGATGGGTACGGTCATATAAAGAGTAAAAATAGATGCACAGTTTGTATGCAAACAAATGTCTTCTGATTAGAATATATTTTTCTTCTTCTTTTTTTTAGACTGAATAATTATTAAAGTTAATACTCATTTTAGTCTTCAACTTACTCATAATTTTTTGGGGAAAAAATTGGTTTTGCACTCGTAATTTATTGCAGTTGACTCTGCGCCACGAGGTTTGACTGCCATCTAAGTTATATTTCAGAAAACTATTTTTTGACTTTATGGTAACTAAAGGGCAAAAAATTTATTGATTTAAGAAAAACTTCATAATTGAAAATAATAAATTTAGATTAGGAAAAATTAACTTTATTTTGGAGAAAAACTTTATAACAGAAAAGAAAAACGTTTTATATGTGAATCATTTTCAAGGGAAATATTTTTCCCTATGCAATTTTGTTTTGACCATACACGGTTTTCTATTGACTGATCAATTTCAGCGGACTAAACAAGTGAAAGTCCGAAAAAATAATTCCCGAAAAATTGTTCAACTCAAACAAACACACTCGGATTTGTTAATGAACAATTATAAATGTGTTAACCAAGCAACGGGTCTTGATGTCTTATTTAGATGTTTCTTTCATTGAAGGAATGTAGGATTATCCTTACCCCAATTGGGATTTATTTAACTCGATTATGTGAGTGGTCATCATACATTAAAATTCACCTGTATATAATTCTATTCCAAATACCATGCACTCAAAAATCCTAAAATTAGTTATAACGCCCTAATCTGTTTCGCTCTCTCTTTTGGGGTGATATGGAACACGAATCAAGTACCACACACATTTACTGATGGAAACCCAAACTCGACAAAACACCAAAAAACTTTACTCGAAATTGATTTGAGTTGACATTTTCTCATCCTTCTTTCACATGTAAGCTAAATGAGAAGTGTGGAATTTGGACCGGCTCCGATACCATGTCAATTTAAGTTGTAGAGACATGGTGACTATATACCTAAAAAGAATCATGTGTTTAGTTAGGATTCTTGTTCGTTTTTTAACAATTATTTAGACATCTTATTACTTTAGATGAAACCACCATTGACATGGATGAAGGAGGAGTTTTCTTCCAAGTAAGATCGGATACCTCGAATGAAATAGCCATTCTTTCTTGAAAGTAGTGCATGTATTTTTGTGTTTAATCATAAGGCGTTGATCGCAAAAGTCATATGCGGATTGCACTTCATTATTATATAAACTTGAAGAGAGGAAAACCTAACTTATAACCTTGTTATTTTACTATGACTTAAATAATCGCCTCAGGTTCTGAGCTTTATATTTGATTTTGACCATTACGTTTTCCTTTTCTATTATTTTCTTTTCTTCACCAAATACTGAAAGCTTTCAGAACATACAAGTGCTGACAAGATTCTTACTAATATTTTAGAAATTGGTGAAAATATAGAAAGGAAAATACTTTTTTATATCTAAAAATGTCAAAAAGGGTGATTTGGTAATATATGAAAATTTCAGAGTTTGAGATTGGTTGTGGGTAAATCATAAATTGACAAGACACTTATTCGATTAGGAACTACTCAATTTATAAATTTCAGTTTTATTGACATGATAAATAGACAGTGTTCGATTAAATTCTTGATACCATAAAATGTAATTGATGTATCTATTGATACATCCCTCTCTCTTTCTCGCACGAAAATAATAAGACATAATGAAACTTTATCTAACATGCCGCCTCAAACTAAAAGGTGGTTGAGTGTATTGAAGATACATTTATAATTGCAACTAGATATTTCACAGAGGCGGATATGTGGTTAGAGCTAAGCAACGACATATCAAGAAATGAACGAGATCCATATTGAAGCCCTCCATTACATTCATGAACCACCGAACGCTTCTATCAATCGCGTCGTACATCGAACAGTGTATAAATAACATACCTCCATCATTAAGACCCGCGTCGGGGAGAGCATGGTTCCTGTCTCGCCGAGCTTAAGACACGTCTCTACGCAAACTCGTTGGGAAGAAAAGGGGGGCATGATTGCTCAATTTCGTCGGGTTATGATAGGATCAGGGCTTTCACGTCCCGCACGTTTCGCATGAATTCCATGGATAATCAACAGCCCCTTTGAATCAGCGGTTCGCGATCGCGAGTCAGAAACCAGAAACACCAATTTCCGTGGAGTGCGTGGGTCGATTCAGTCGTCCCGTCGCTCTTTCCGTCCTAAGTACAGTGACAATTCATACACGCTTTGCCTTTCTTTGGCCATGTCACGATATGCACTCTGTCAAAGTCAACGACCCTCTTTCCCAGAAGAAAAGGAGGCGAGGAAAACGTGGCGACTTCAGCATGACCCTCGTTCTTCTCCTATTATTACCATTAGAAAATCTCGAATTGACACCCATCACAGATTGATTTAAAATTATCTATTATCTCATAAAAAAATTTCGAGTATCCAAACTCAAATGTACCATTCATTAACATTCCGTCCAACATTTTGTTAGAATACTCACGTGGTCACCACACTTGACAAATAACTAAGAATGGATCTAATTTGAAGATTGATTGATTCGATGTGATAAATTCACGAGTGGCGACACATATGCATTTAATGAAATATTAAACCAAATGCTAACTAAGAGTAGATTTGGGTCTTTGATATTAATTTCGAATTTTTTAAAAGATGAAAATTAATATGAGTAAAATCTATCATTGAGTATCGATTTTGGATTTTCAATAGCATTAGCTCTTCATTCTTTTTCTTCTTCTTTTTTTCTATACATGGTTATGGATCTTCGTAAAAGAAACACAACATTGTAGATCATCATGCGACACTGCATGTCTTTCTATCGCTTGAAAAGATTTTGTGTGGACTTATAGACATCGTTGCGATTACAATTTCAAGAATCATCCTCAATAATTTTTCTCTCAGTCAATTATAGGAGTATGTACTATCAATTTTTGACGTTGAGTCACTTTCTCAATTATGCATGGCCGGTGGTGGAGGTGGAAACGTAGAATAGGCTTGAACTTCAGAAAATGACTTTTCACCTTTTAGTAAGGTACACATAGCTTTCAACTTTTAAGAATACCCTATCGTTTCATATGAAAAAAAAAAAACAATATTGGTTCATCGACTGAGAATATATCCTTGGTCAACCCATTTTCATTGTGCCAAACAAATGATGTCGTAAGCATGCTCATCTAATTACCTATTAGGTACAGCGGTTCGAAACATAAAATTCAATAAGAAGAACATTTATTCTGATCTTAGTTGTTGTATGGCAATTTTTCAATTGATTCTCATTCTGATTTCTCATAATTCATTGTGATTCTGCTTATCTTGTTCTCATTACTTCACTCCTACGCACCAGACAAGTCGGATTTTAGCAGAATGCTACGGAGACCTCCTCGGTTTCCCAAATCACTCATGCAAAGTTGTTGCAAAAAAAATTTCGATCCATTGAGATGACAAAATATGAAGAATTCACTCTGATATGCGCCATTTTCTGATCCAAATCGGAAATTTCTTTTGTTCACGCCATATTCTCTTGAGTGCATACCAAAGTCAAGTTGTCATAATTAATGGATTTGGTAGTTATAGTGGATTCAAACATGGAAAATCATGTGAGGATATATTTTCAAAAGACAATGGATCTTCCACATACCGATTACAATATCTTTGTGATACTTGCGGTAAGTTCCATTGAGTTCAAGTTGATCATGCCTTATTTGTAAATCCAACTTGAACTCGAGAATGCCAGGTATCATCAAGCTCAAATTAAATAGGCAATTCGTGAGAACTGCATGAGAAAGGTCTATTTTGATCGGCACATACCCTGAACTCAATTCGACCCAATTATACTTAAATCATACTCAAATTCGAGGAGGCATGTTTTTATTAAGCTCAAATCAAATGGGTGATTCTTGAGAACAACACAACACATCGAACTCGATACGATCTGAACACAGAACACCACTCAGCACCAAACGATTGAATCATTTGCCCATGCTCGAAGCTCATGTTCAATGGTCAAGTTCAAAAGGTCCAATAATGGGTTGAATGTGGGAAAAGATTATCGTGGGCCTCGAATCTTTGGCACAATCGGCAATGGCGTGTCCTAGTGCTTCTTTTAAGCCAATCCACAAAAACAACACAATTCCACTAAAGATCCCAGTGTGGCCTTCTTTCCAATGAAGCAAACACGCCTCGTTCCTCTGATCATATTGCTCAGGTTCTTCGGTTAATTAGACAATTTGCTCCACATTAATTTCAAGATAGGTCAGTTCTTAGTTTGGGACGAGGAATTAACCTCGTGCGGTTCCAAAAGATCGGAACTACAATCCGAACTGGTTGCTTTTGAAAATTGCTGGTTCTGGTCGCTTGTATACTTTGAGTACAAGATCAAATTCTGGTCGCTTGTATATTTTGAGTACAAGATCAAATTCTCACAATGAAAAAAAAAGTTATATTATTGCGCTGTGAAAATCATCCACTATAGTTTTTTGTTCATACTGAAGATTGAGAGGTGCAAAAATACTTTTTCTTTTTTTTAAAGAGACTTCAAAGTGGATTTCAAATCAGTTCAACTCGAGTAGAACAAGTAGTTTTGGGCTTATAACTGAATTGAACCAATCTTGGACCAAATCTTGGTTCGCATAATTGAAACCAAAGTGATTCTCCCTAAAACAAACAAGTGCAAACCGTGATTGGTCCTCAAATTGAACCAAACACAATGCTCACTTCGAGCCGATAATATATCACTGAGCTAACAATCCGTTTGGAGTATTAGAGAAAGTCGATGGAGGAATAAAAATTATGATAGAAAATCGAGAAATTTATCAAATTTCTTGTATAATTATGGGCCGGAAATCGAATATTATTTCCCCATTTTCCATCCCCCATTTCTCTAGTGTCCCAAATTTAGCACAAAAGTTGAATTAGGTTATGCATAGTTATATTTCAATATGCTTCCTAAATTGAAACCGGTTCATGTTTATGGATCAATGAACATATAGTTAATATATCATTTGCTTCCACATTAATTTGCCACTCCAATTTAACAAAATAATAGATAAATACTAGGAGTGTGCAACTAGACTAGGTAAACCTAGTTCTCGGACTGGCCTACCCGGAAAATAGGGTCGGGAATCGATTCTTGTTGAAATTGGTCCGAGAACCGATTCCCAAAATTCAGAATCGGTTTGAACTGGTCCAAGAACGGGTTCCGATAGATTACCCACTCGAGAACCAGATTAACTGGATTAATTCAGGAACCGATTTGAAAACCGGTTTGTAAGTGTTGACACCTAATGCATTATTTCTTTTTCTCAGCCATTCCCCCCTCCTTTTGGCCCGTGCGCGTTCTTCCAGCTTTCTCTTCTCCTGCGCCTAGTCAACAGCGAGAATGAGATCTACTTTTGCAGACCAAGCGCGACCTCAGGGAAGGATGGCAGGGTTGGCACACACACATAAGGCAGAGAGCAAAACAGTTGAAGCATGAAGAAGGGTTATGGGCGCAGGGAGTGAGAAAAAAAGAGAATGAAGCAAAATTGAAAGGACAAGGAGAGGATTTTGGTGGCTTTCAAAAAGAATAGGAAGAAAATGGATAGAGGCGGAGGATGGATGCGAAGAAAAGAAAAGAAAATATAGGAAGATTAAGGAGGACGAGCAAAGAACGAAGGGGAAGATAAGATTCTGAACACTTGAAGACCCCCCCATCCTAGATTGGACATCTCGCCGGCAACATTCTCGCCTTGCTCCAACTTTAAGGTTTCGCCTTCTCTCGGTAAGTAGTCTCGAGCACTCCATCTCGTTCTCGAGAATCACAATCGGGGTATTCGTGGGCCAATAGCGACCTGACTCGAGTGCGCTTGAGTGCGTCCACTAGTCTATACCCTCGAATCGTGTATGGCAGCCCCTTGTCCTTGTCATTTTCATTCGGGAACGGCATCCCCTATTTTGGTTTCTCTTGGGCGAGGAGAATGCTCGCCGGTCCGAGCGAGTTCCACTCTTATTTCACAACTCATCCATGTTATGTATGAACATTGTTTGCCTGTTACACTCTATTAGCAAGGATCCAAGCACGTCCACCCCTTAGAACCTCTCATTTTCTTCGCACGCCATTTGCTCGCTGTAATGACCATTCAAAATTAGATTTTGATCACTCTCTTAAATCTATAATGCCGCAATTCTGACTCATGGAGTCATCATGTAAGTCTCGGAGTTGGGTTAGGCGAGGATGCCACCGATTTCAGTCTCGGCCGACGTTCTCGCGACGTCCATGATCTCGATTGGCATTCTCAAAGCGAAACAAGGGGAGGCTCCTTTAAAGATATGGCTTGTTCCTACCTCCTCCATGTGTTGGATCGGGTCTAGGCAAGCTAGAAGCACACCTTGGGCCTTTGTGAATCCGCCCAGGCTACCGAACTGGTGTTGGGCCAGTGACATTAGGCCTATCCCCACATAATTTTTTCCTTTCATCAACACTCTATGTCTCCAAAGTTATGTTGAGAGATTTGATTTATTGTGAAAACTAATATGTTTTTGTAGAATTCTAATGTTATATAATTTGTTTTCAGTTTTCAGTTAATGGATCAAGATAAAAATATATTAATGAAAGTCGATGGATATAATGAAATGAGTTTGTTCATAGAATTGCCATTCCATGAAGCTAATGAAGTGGAATCTACAACTATGGCCATGACAAACAAGGTGAGGGCACCTAACAAAGTGAGTCAATCAATTAGAGACTTGGGATAATTTTTCGAAAATTATAGATGAGAAAACACATAAAACAATTAAGGTGAAGTGCATTTATTGTGGGATTGATTATGCGTATAATGTTGATCGTGAAACCTCTACTAAGTGGAAGTACTTGAAAAAGTGCAAAAAATATCCTTATGCAGATAAAAAACAAATGTTGTTTGTGATATGGTTGACGAGGTAGGAGAAAATACTACTAGTGATGGTAGTGTCTTAACAACATGGAAGTTTGATAAAAAAACGTTGTAGACATATGCTTGCTCAAATGATTATTATTGATGAACAACCATTTTCCATGGTTGAGCATATTGGTTTTTGTGACTTTGTTACTAAATTGCAACCTATTTTCCAACATCTTTCATGATTATGGTGGCAAGAGATTGTATGAAGTTATATATAAGTGAAAGGATTTGTTTGAAAGCTTACTTTGGTAAGGTTAAATCTAGGATAGCACTCACAATAGATATGAGGAGTTCTATTAAAAACTTGAATTATTTGTATTTTATTGTACATTATATTGATGAAAATTGACAGTTACAGAGAAGAATAATTAATTTTGTGGCGATGCATAGTCACAAGGGTAGGGAGATTGGGAAAATTATGGAGAAATGCATTTATGACTAGGGAATATAAAAAAATATCCAAAATAATAATGGATAATGCTAATTTACATGATGTGACTGTTGGTAATTTGAAAGAAAAATTTTCAGAATAATGATTTTTTATTTCGAATGGCGATGCTTTACATATGAGGTGCACTGCTCATATACTTAACTTGATAGTAAGAGACGGACTGAATGAAGTGCGTGATTCTATACATGCATTCGAAACATAGTTAGGTAAGTGAGGAGTTTTCCGACGGGAGCTAAGACATTCAAAGCTTGCATTTATAGTGAAATGATTGCATACAAAGATTCGATCTGTCTTGATATTGCCACTAGATGGAACTCCACTTACATTATGTTAGATACCACCGTAAAGTTCAAGAAAGCTTTAAAAAGAATGGAAGAAAATGATTTATTTTTCTTAAGGAAAATTAACAATGATCCTCATCAAGATGAAGATTGGGAAAATGCCATCATTCTTTTTAAATTTTTGAGATGGTTTTATGATGCAACGAAAATGATGTCGGATAATTCATTTCATTTTGAGGGATTAGCTATATTGTATAAGTATTTGAATAATGCGGCAAAATCTTTAGAAACAAAGCTTCAAGCTATGGGTTTAAAAATGATAGAGAAGTTTATTAAGTATTATGGGAATTTGGATAAAATTAATATGATGGCATTGATTGTGGTTGCATTGAATCCTACAAAAAATTTGAATTATGTAAAGTTTTATTTGAACAAATTTATGATGATAAAACAAAAATTGATGAGATGCATGATAAAGTGAATGTTGCCTTGGAGAATTTGTATATCTCTCACGAGTGATCTTTTGTTGGCTATTCTAATACATAAAAATTTGATAGTTCAAGTGTCAGTAACAGTAGTAGTGCTTCCAATGTCGATATTGATGACAATGAGTGTGAAATCCATGCTTGGCACAAAAGCTTTCTCCACTCGAAGAAAAAAGTGTTGGATGAAAACAAATTTGAGCTTGATCGGTATCTTGAAGTTGAAAATGAAGATATCCTTAATCTCAATCTTTTGATGTGGTGGAAGAGTATTGATCAAAGTATGAAATCTTATCTTTGATGGCTCGAGATGTTTTGTCTATTCCCGTGACTATTGTTGCTTTAGAGTCGGTTTTTAGTACATTGAAGCGTGTACTTGATAGCTTTCGAAGTTCTTTGACTCCTAAAGTGGTGGAAGGTTTGGCATCTACTCAAGATTGGTTGGGAGTTGTTGGCGTGCCGATTAATGTTGAAGAGTGCATCAAGAATGTGGAAAAATTTGAGACGGGTAAGTCATATATATTTCTTTCTATCTTGTAATTCCTTTGTATAAATATCTATTAAGTGAATACCTTATTTAATCTTTTTTTTAGATTTGGATTATCTCACCAAGGACATTACCATTGGAAAATAAACTTCATTTTCTAGAAACTCCGATTTTGTGGTAAGTAAATAGATTTTATAATCATACTTTTACTTATATCTCTACAGCATGGTTTCTTGTTGATTTTTCTTTATCTATGAAGTTTAGGTTTTTGTTAGAGATTTTGTATTACGTGGATTGACTCGCCTGATTTCATTTTTGGAGGATAAGTTATGTTGATTTTACTTTTGGATGAGTTATGCTTGCGCCAAAGATTTGTTAACTATTTTAGACAAATGAAAAGCTCCATGTCATATTGTGGGAGTGAGACTAATATTGGATACATGTTTGTTGCTAATGTATATGTAATATTATGATTTTTGCTTTACTTTATGATTTTGTTTATGATAATTTGCCTTGTGGTTCATAAGTTTTTTGTTTACTTATTAATTACAAGTGCTTAATATTTCAATATAAATTAGAAGAATTATGTTATTTTCATAAAATTTGAAGTTGTATAGGATGGGCGGTTGCAAAATAGGTTCCAATATAAAATAGAGTTAACTATGGAATCTGATCATAAAAACAGGGTGGGTCGGGTATATAGTCCAATACAAATAAGGTCTGGTACATGGTCCAAAAGAGGAGAACCAGTTATAACAGGGTCGAGTACATGGCTTAGGTCTAGAACCTACCCGATCACCCTTAATAAATACTATAAATTACATTAAAGAAAGTATAGCTTATTTGTTATTTGACTAGTTTATAAGCATGATAATATCATGGATTGGGCCTAACTAAGCCTAATAGACACTTTGGAAAGGCCAACCAAGCCAGTCGACCCAATATTCTTTTAATGATTTCTCTCTATTCCCGGTTAGTTTTGCTCCAAATTGGCCTTAGCTTGGGCCGATTTATCCAATGAGCCTATTGTCCAACAACAAAAGTGACTTTCGAGCATTAGAAACATCCAAGTTGACCAAAAAAATTCCCATTTAATGTAGTTTCAAAACTTTTTTGATAGAAGCAACGAAAATTATTTAGAAGCTTCCGCAGTGAATCAAGTGTAAGGCTTGAACCAGGCCACGGGCCCTCAGTCGATCCAAAGAACACTCTTTTATTTTTCGAGAAAAATTGGAGAGAGGAATACTTCAATATATGAACTTAGTCACAAAATGTAGAAAAACACTGAACTAGAGTTAATTTGACTTAATCAAATATTGACAGGCGCTATTATAATGGACAAAAGATCATGTCATATGAAAAGAAAAAAGCCGTGCTAATGTATACCATGTTTGACATGTGTAAAGCAAAATAATATAAAGGATGAATGGACCTACAACTTTAGGTCATCTAATAGATAACACGTATTACTTTTGGCGTGATATTTTCGTTCGATTTTTTAATTTCGTGGCTATTGTCATTCTCATAACTCCAATAGATGCTATCTATTTTTTTTTTTATAACCGAGATGTCCGAGTCAGCTTGCACGCACCTCAATTATTTCTTGGGAGAGACTAGCACATCAACCTACTACCGTGGCCCCCACTTAAATCATAGACGTTTCTCTGGGGAATCAAATCTAAGACCTCAGCGAAATCCGAGTTCGCCCTAACCAGCCGGGCTACTCATGGGTGGGTTAGTAGATGCTATCTATTCATATTTGCTGAATGTAAAAAAGTTAGAATTAGTCATTTTTTTTACATGTCTCATTTATTTCGGATGCCTAGCATTGATTGCTAGAAATTGAGAATCTAACCAAAGTTGCTGAGCAAACTTCTTTTTGTCACAATTTCCCTTTGTATAATTCGTTGTTACTCCGGAGTACAACCCACTCGGCAAGTCTCATTAACTGACTACGTTCTAGCCTTTAATTTTGTGCAATTGACACCAACTCGAAGTAATATACATACAATTGATGGGATTTCCAGTAACCTTCCACTTCGTGAGTTGCAAATCCCTCAATGCGCTATTTGATCAGCTACAACAACTTTGGGGTGGGGTTTAAATGAAAAGTGAGTTGACTAACTTAAAAGTGCTAATGAGAGCAAGCTAAATCAAGCGTGTGCTTTTGATGACCACATTTCATGTGAAGATTACACAATGTGGCAACGATAACATGATATGGTCGACCAATCTTTACTTACTTTTCGTGTTGCAAATCTTATTTTATTTGGTGTCATTTGTGTATGTATCTTGTTTTTCCATTCCCCACTTACAACTCATGCAACCACTACGCATTGCTCTTGTCACCTGTCACCGAAAATAAGTTTTTGTGCCTTTTGACCCTCAAGATGTCTAGACCTACCTGCTTTCATTGTTCAAAGATGGGATGGCGATTCGTGCTGTGATGGTATTCTATTGACATATGGTATGGCATGAACATGACTAACGTGCACGGCAAGTATAATAAAAACACATTGAATCATCTCGCTATATGCACGATACACCTCATGAATCAAGTCGTACGACGTGATGCAAATAACATGATTATTAGACATGTCGCCACCTCGAATGTTAGCACGATACGATAAGTTGAACTATTCGCAAATATACATTAATCCCTCCATTAGATATTACATAGAATGCGTTTAGCCACTGTAACTTGGGTCAGCACGTGTACTTTCACTTCGCCTTTACGTCTAGAATGCATCATCGAGTTAAGCTTCTATCCGTTCATTGGGCCTCGCGGGCCGAAGCCCACCGTTTTGGGCCGAGAAAAAAGGAGAAATCAAAATATCGTTATCCCGTTAGAGAAAAAGCGTCAAAAAGAAAGGATAAAATAAAAATGCAGCGACGAGTCGGTGCGAAGTGATCTCCACGTCCGCTGACGTGGCGACGCCGCATGCGATTCTGAGCTGATTCCATTGCGTCTCTCAGCTGCAGCTCCCCACGAGCACAAAAAGCTTTACAAAACAAAAAAGGAAAAAAGAAACCAGAAAAAAAATTTAATTCGGTCGTTGAGGAAGGAGGAAGGAGGAAGGAGAAGAAGAAGAAGAAGAAGAAGCAAATCCAAATCTTGTCCATCAGCGCCATCGCCATCGCCATCATTCATCCTTCTCTCTCTCTCTCTCTCTCTCTCTCTCTCGCGCGCGCGCGCTACAGACAAGCAATCCATTCGCGCAAACGGTAGGAGCTCTTTTCCTTGCATGACAAGCCAAAGTGTCAGCTCCGCCACCGAACGCCGACAATCGCACTTCCAGGTCCCACTCCTCTCGCCCCCGCCGCGGGATTCTGATTACGTTACTCCGTCGATGATTTCTCTCGCGTTTTCTCTTTGTGCTTGCGCGCGCGCGCGCGTTTTGGTGCTGAAGCCGCATGTGCTTTTTGCTTCCTAGGGTTCTGCGATCGCGCGCGCGCTTCGGAGGGGCAGCTGCCGGGATGGCGTCGTTCCTCAAATTATTCTACCGGAAGCCGCCGGATGGGCTCCTCGAGATCTGCGAACGAGTCTACGGTAAGGGGGAGGGGCTTGAATTCGTGTAGCTTTGTGAGCTTGATTTTTGCGTCGGTTGGTGTTTGGTTTTGCCGCGAGACTTGAAGGGCGTCGTGTGTTTGTCGGCCTGTTACGTGGAAAAAACAATGATGAATATGCGAATACTTGCTTTTTCCCAAGCTAATTTTGATATGCTTGGACAACGGTTTTATTCCAAGTGGCTAGTGTAGCTCTTTGAATCAGCTGGTATTTTGTTAGAATTGATATAGTATAGACGTTCTGGAGAATAGCAGGTTGAAAGAGGCTCATGGCTGCAGGAGTAGAGCATGTAGCGGCGGACTTGAGGCATAACCAATAACATGTCATGAGAATCGATATGGTGATTAGAACGGAAAGAAGAATGGTGTTTTCAAATTACTTTAAAGCTGATTGGGGCGGTGAAACTGTTTAGTAATTCCTATTGTTAAACGCTTGATCGATGATTATGGAGTCAGTGGATGAGTCGTTGAGAACCTCTTATTGAAGTGCAAGTGGCTAGCTATATCTACATTATTTGTCTTTGTTCTCCCTTTAAGAACTGAAATCTCAATGCTGAGCCTTTCTTCCTGTTCAGACTACTTGGGTAAAAAGGAAAAAAGGGAGATGCTACAGCGAACTCTGTCTCACTTAGGATGAGTTGCAGAGTGTACTGTGCACAAGACCAGATTGCCTTGATTTTATGAGTTACTCTATCTGCATAATTCTTCATATGGAAAATGGAATTGGCTGCTTGCTAGACCCTTTCATTTGGTTAGAAAGTTGATTTGGAAATGCAATTGATAAATGCTCATTGTGACTTTGTTAGTATTTGATTGCTGCTTTGCTACCGATGTGTGGACGGAGGAGGACTACAAGTTTCATATGCGAGGAATAGTTAGTCAGTTTCAAGATCACTTCCATGAGTCTTCTATTCTGGTGTTCAATTTTCGGGAAGGAGAGGAGCAAAGCAAACTCACTAACATTCTCTCTGAGTATGATATGACCATCATGGACTACCCTAGGCAGTACGAGGGCTGTCCTGTGCTGACAATGGAGATGATTCATCATTTTCTAAGGTCATGCGAGAGTTGGCTTTCTCTTGGGCATCATAATCTTTTGTTAATGCACTGTGAACTTGGTGGTTGGCCAGTTTTGGCCTTCATGCTTGCAGCTCTTCTAATCTATAGGAAGCTATACAGTGGCGAGCAAAAGACATTGGACATGGTTTACAAGCAGGCTCCACGTGAGCTTTTGCACTTATTGTCGCCACTAAATCCTGTCCCTTCTCAACAGAGATATCTTCAGTATGTCTCAAGAAGGAATGTGGCCACCGAATGGCCTCCATTGGACAGAGCACTCACTTTAGACTGTATTATCATCAGATCCATTCCAAATTTTGACGGGGAGGGTGGATGCCGCCCTATATTCAGGATATATGGGCAGGACCCCTGTCTCGATGATGATCGCACTCCCAAAGCATTATTCTCAACTTCAAAGAGAAGCAAAGTAGTTCGGGTTTACAAGCAGGTGACATGTTGTGCTACTTATGTCAAATCCATTTTGATTTAACCTTGGTCTTCTCAAAACTCCTTGGGCAGAGTTAAACAGCTTCGTAATAGATTCGAGGTTCCTGGAAGAAGTAATTTATTTGAATTCTGTCATGGAAATACACGGTTGCTCTTGCCTATGTCTATAATCTTTTTGTTTCTTTTTCATTATTGGCGGTTGAATATGTACAAAGGGAAGCTTAACAGGCTTTTGCAAATCATGTTTGAAGTTGAAGAGTCTTAGATTACACATCCTCTCCTCATTTGACCTCTGGGAGATGTCTAGGGTTTTTCTCAATAGCGTATGTTATTAATTTCTCATGTTCTACAAAGCTTTCTTAAAAGACTTGGAAAATTTGTAGATTTATGGTTGGTCAGTTAGTTGGGGTGTCATATTTTATTAGATAGTTGAATGCATTCGCAGCTCATCAGTTGTTAGTCATGACATTCTGAGTAAATACATCATCTTTTATATATGTTGGATCAGATTTCTTCAATACTTCAATTTACGCTGATTTGCAAGATAGCGTGCGATGAAACCTGTAAGTTGTTACTTTAAGGATGAAAACTGTAAGTTTGACGTTGTCTTAAAGTCTCAGTTATCTATAAGCATGTTGAAGTGGTGCGACAGTGCCCCATATATATATTATTCTACACTAGCATTTCCCCATCAGTTTAAACAACACTTTTTTTTCTCTCTTGACAGAGTCATGCTTGAAAATTAACTCTCTCACTTACTCTGCAGTGCTATTTACAAGGCAGAAGTTGATTAATAGAATCAGTTATTGAAGATGTTAGAAAACTTAGTGGAGCATGAAAATTTATTAGCATCTCAAATTTACAGTTTGCTATCTGATACTAAGGCAATTAGGTAAAATTAATCTGATCAAAATTTTGAAGCTGAAGAATGATTGAATTCCAGTAGGATTGTGGGTCTGGAATGATCAAGCTGTATGAAGCATGAATGATTATTGTTGTCTTCAATCCAAAGATTCGGCCAGATTTTAATTGCAAGTTGGTCTTGGTTTTTGGTTTATGCTAGCAGTGACATATATCATTTTACTCTTCTGAGATTTCACTTTCCTCATTGATATTGTCTCTCCCCTCCTTTGAGAAGGTTGAAAGGGTTTTCTGTAACCTTTCTTCCGGTATTCTGCAGGCAGAATGTGAGTTAGTTAAGATTGACATAAACTGCCATATTCAAGGAGATGTTGTGCTTGAGTGCATAAATTTATTCGAAGACTTGGAGCGGGAAAAGATGATGTTCCGAGTCATGTTCAATACGGCTTTCATCAGGTCAAACATTTTGATGCTTAATCGTGATGAAATTGATACCTTATGGGAAGCCAAAGATCTATTTCCAAAGGAATTCAGAGCAGAGGTATATCTGATGCCAGTTTTGTTTTGATGCAGTCTTTGCAGAGACATAATTTTCTTAGCATCCATGTTATGCTGAACTTAATATACTATCTATCTTGTTGATGAAGATCCTCTTTTCTGAGATGGATTCCGCTGCTTCCGTTGTTCCCGTAGATATTTCGTGCTTAGAGGAGGAGGGCCTTCCGATAGAAGCATTTGCTAAAGTTCAGGAAATATTTAGCCACGTAGAGTGGTTGGCTCCCAAAACAGATGCTGCAATTAATGTCATCCAGCAAATAAAAGTTTCAAATATAATTCAAGGAAAATCAGATGGTGATTCTCTACGTGCTCCGGAAAGTTTCCCCTTGTCAGCTAAAAAGAATCCTGAAAGTATCAGTAAAGAAAGTGATGGAAAGATGTTAGGAAGTAAGATGGAGAAGCACAGTCCTGTTCCCTTCAATCTAGAGGGTCAATCAGTTCTCGAAAAGCCATCTCCAGAGAGAAGAGCGGAGGCTACTCAGATTACCAAGCATTTTCCAGATTACCTTGATTCTGTGCAAGCTTCAAATCTAATAATGCCAAAACAAGAGACTGCATCTCTTGGTCTTGCAGTTGAAAGTCAAATTGGCGATCTTGCCTCATCTGATGATAAAGCAGAAAAACCAACAACAGTATCCTCTAACCAAGCAGTCCAAACCACGTCTCAGAATCTTTCCCTTGAGCATCTAGGACCTGAAAGTGTCTTACTTTCGCCGCCAACACCTCCTCCTCTTCAACCTGGTTTTTCTACTTCCACCTCTTCTCCTCCTACATCTCATTATCCCCTGACTTCAAAAGCAGAAAATTCACTTGGTGATCAGATCAATTCTCACATACAAGGAAAGGAAGAGTCAACTTCATCCAACCCAGTGCCACATTCTCCTCCACCTCCTCCACCACCACCACCACCACCAGGTTTGAGACCAACTGCTTTGGCTGGTGAAGAGATCACTTCTCATTTACATGATATGAACAAGCATTTTTCAGCCAGCTCTGCAACAGAGGTACTTTCTCCTTCGCCTCCTCCTCCTCCTCCTCCTCCTCCTCCTCCTAGCCCTCCACTTCCCTCTACAGCTCAGCAACCATCATCAAAGACACCACCACCACCACCACCACCACCAATGCTGCCACCACCGCCACTGACGCCTCCTTTGAAGGAGAATCAACCAAGGAATGTGAGATTTCCACCGCCCCCACCACCTCCTCTTCATTCTATGCAAGCTACGAGTCCTAAAATTCCCCCTACTGCACCACCAACACCCCCTCCTGCCCCTATCTTGGCCAAGCAGTCTGAAGCTATGGTGAGGAACTCCCCACCTGTTCCTTCTGCACCTCCTCCTCCTGTTCCTTTTGGTATAGGTGTGCCAAAGACTGGTGGAGGACCTCCTCCAGGACCACCGTTGAGTGCTTTGAGCACTGCAAAGGGACGAGGGCTGTCACGTACTATAAGTTCAAAGAGTAGCAACATGAAAAAGCTAAAGCCTTTACATTGGTTGAAGTTATCAAGAGCTGTACAAGGAAGCATTTGGGCTGAAACTCAAAAATCTGGAGAAGCTACCACGTATGTTGTTTTAGTATTATATTTCTAAGGTAGTCTGTTAATGTAGTAGCAAATAATTTTTGTTTTGCAACAATTTGTAGGGCTCCGGAAATTGACATGTCTGAGCTGGAAACTCTTTTCTCAGCATCTGTGCCGGTTTCAGATCAGAGCAGGAAAAAAAGTGCACGTGGCTCAGATGCACGCAAGGCAGATAAAGTGCAACTGGTAATTCTATGTTCTGATGATTCTATGTTCTTGGCTCCAGACATTAAGGCTGTATTCCAGTTTGATGGCTTTTCAGCCCCCCAAAAGCATATATAATCCAAGGGAGCAAAAGTCAATGACTGCTTATTAGTCAGTTTTGTATGTACCACGTCAGACACAGTGAAAAATTGGCAAATCCATTTGAAGTCACATTTAGCGATAAAGCATATTCCTGACTGTATGCATTGGATTACATGTCATTTATTATAGGCCTACTTGTTTGATACTCAAAGTACACACCAGAACCTGTCTACATTAATGGTTTCAGGCCTTTTAACCTTTCATTCGGGTATTTGGCTTCTGCTAGAAACAAAATGACCTATATTGGTAGTTCGATGAATGAGTGCTTGTGTAGTTAAAGCCTATTTTTGTCAGTTTATTTTTTTTACCCCTCTTACCCTTATAATTCGACTACTAAAAAGTACTACAACCACTTCTATTACAGTTAATAAAAATCCATCTCTTAATACGTGGAATGGCTATTTAGATTTTGTGTTTATGCACTTTATCCAGTGTTGTGCTATTAATTGAAGATTTAGCAAAATTGATTTTGTTCTATCCATGGGTGATTTTGTTCTATCCATGGGTTCATTTGCTTGTTCCCTCATGGCCAAAGATATTTTAACGCAAGACCTTTGGAATAGGAAATCTCTGGTACTTTGCAGTAAACTTCTAGTAAATCCATACAAAATGAGTCACTCTGAGAATTTTTGCCTCTCCTCTCGATGCTTTTCTTCAATAGTGTAATTATTCTCGAGGTTTACTGTAGCTTAATTTGCATAATTGTCGTAGTAAATTCTGTCAGTTGACTTACTGTTTGCCTCTTCTGTAGTTGGGCTTGATTTGCATGTAAATGATTCGTCAGTCTAGAATAATTAAGTTTAGGTTTCTTATTAAGTCTCTGTTTTTATAAAGAGTGAAGCTATGATGCAAATTTTCGAAGATAATGAATGAACTTTCGAGCTCTATGTTTAATAAAGGACAACATAATTTTGATTTAAAGTAGAAGCTGTCGATTTGGATTTATTTCATGGTGTTCTATTGTCATTATATTTGCATTTAGCAGATTGGTGTTTGCAGATTGACCACAGGCGAGCATACAACTGTGAGATTATGCTTTCAAAGGTCAAAGTTCCATTGCATGAGTTAATGGTGAGCTTGATGTTGCTATCTTTTGCATTAAAACTCAAATATAAATAGTGGTGATGTATGCTCTTTAACGAAGCATCATAACCTCTAGTCTTGTTCTCCTATTGCTTAACATATATGGGATGATAAGTTGATAAGAGCTGCATACTCATATGATGTGGTCTCTCTAATTTAATTGCACTTCAGTACATTCTTAATATTTTTTTCCTTGTTTATCATTTCTGTCCTTATTAAGTGGGATTTAAATGATGCTACCATGGTTGCATAAGTTGACCTTATGACTGCCAATGCTTAATCTCAACTAGAGAACGTATTGCATATATGGCTTGTAATATATGGTCTGCTGGACCTCTGTGATCTCTTCAGTTGCAAGCTGATCTTTGTTTTGTGTTCTCTTTGATATTTTCATCTTGTCGCTTTTCTAGAATATTTTCTCTGATCTTTGTTTTGTGTTCTCTTTGATATTTTCATCTTGATGCTTTTCTAGAATCTTTTCTCTACTATTTTGGTGGATTTTAAAGCATGTGTATAACATGATGGCCACTGCTGCTCATGATCATAAAGCCTGTTTCATGTCTCCTTAACCGATCAATTATTGGACTCCTCAGAGAAGTCGGTGGTGCATCTTCAATTTTTCTATAATTGACACTTTGCGACTCATTATATTGCATAACATGATGTAGGGCAATGAATGAGCCTAATTTTAATTGAATGTTCGAAGGGAACTTGCAGCAAAGGACACGCAAAGTGGATTACATTTCTTTAGGCATCACTCCTTAAGTTTCTGGATAATTGCAAGTGGTGTTTGTTTTTCTTTTTTGAGAATCACATTTGATAGACGGCTGGAATCTAGAGATTGATTATTTCTTTTTCTGTGCAATTTGCATCACATAATGCAAAGCAAACAATTCTTAAAGTCCTAGAGAATCGACTCTCCTGCTCAATTAGTTTCCACCAGATGGTACACTGATTAGAAGAAATAAGAAACCTAGGATGATAATTGAAGTTGCAGTGAATATTTATTGAAATCTCAATAGATCTTAGTTAATTATTCAACCAGCAGAGTAATTGTAGTGCTATTAGGTCTTCAATTTGAGTAAAAAAACAACTTTAATGGGTTATCTTCACTAAAAAGAGAAAAAGTGTCACTAATTCTACAAAGATCAATTTGTTCGATCCAGTGGGCTACATGGAATATAGTTGTCACTCAGCACCTGGTTACACGTGATTGTCTTGAGCTTAATGATATGATGAACAAGTGATTTCATCTGTCATGTAGAAAAAAGAGTTCATCTTCTATTTGGTTGATCCTCTTTTAAGTCTTTTAATGAAGATGAAGCAGGTTAGCTAGTTATTTATGCCATCAGGACACTTCTTGGACTGTTCTCAAACATCTTTATACTAATCTTTGCCTGCTTAAATATGGAAAGCTGTTTGTTTAAAAATGTTTTATGCATCGTATTTTTTATGTACTTGATAAATGGTTTAGGTTGATGCTACAAAGATGTCTGTTAATGTACATGCTTGAAATCGGCAGATATTCGTAATGCCAGTACTTGATACAACTGTTATGACTGCAAACATTAATTTCCTGCCCTTAATGTTTCTAAAGACCATTAGTAGTAATTCAACACTTTGCATATTGTTTTCTTTCTCATGTGTGATGGTGGTACTGCTAGATTTTGGTTTTCATCATTATTTGTTAGGTCGATATTATTTGAAGAAGCATGCTAGACTATGTAGCTTTTCTTTTATCTGGGTCCCTTGTTTGAAGGTAATATTGCCGTAGATGTTTATGTGGTTAATGTTTCGCTGAGTTTTTTAATATATCTACATTTATATTACAGAACTCAGTACTTGCTCTAGAAGATTCTGCATTGGATGTCGACCAGGTGGAAAATCTCATAAAGTTTTGTCCAACAAAAGTGGAGATGGAACTACTCAAGGTAGAGCAAACCTTTTGGAACTGATTAAGTCCTGCAAATATGTGTCTTTAGCTCAAGAAGCTGATGTTACCTAATGTTTGAATATTGATTCTCCAATGTCAGGGCTACACTGGAGAGAGAGAAAAATTAGGAAGATGCGAACAGGTTTGTATAAGCCTATTTTTTTTTTTCCCGTACATATTTTTAATAACCATTATTCTACCTCACATACATAATCTAGTACCTTTTTTCTGCACTGAGCACATATTTCTACTTGACAGTAATGTTCTATACTGTCTAGATGCTTAGATTATACATGCTTTGGACTAGATGGACATTTTTTTGTACTTGATGTCTAAGAGATTGAAATGTTGCATTTCTGTCAATTAATAGCAATAGAAATAGCATATAGTAAAGCTTAAACAACCATAAACTCTTACTCATGAAGAGTTTATGTGTTCTGAGCATTGGTGTGACTAGACTGGACAGATATTTTATGCGAGCAAGTGTGCTCACTTTTTCCTTTTAATAAGTTGCCCGTGATATAAGAGTTTAAAGATGTTATGGTAATTATAGGCCTGTCTGGATCAGACATGGGCCATCCGCGTGGTTTTATAAGTTTTTCCAATTATGAGCTTGCAAAAGAAGAGGGAGAGGTGCAAAAGTATTAGAGTTGTTTTGTTAAATAAGAGTTGTGGTTATGTCTTACAGTGAGAGATGTGAAACGCAGTTTCTGGTTTTGGAGTCTATGCTCAACCTTTTCTTCGACTTTGCATGGTGTAGTTGTGTACTTTTCTCCTTATGATTGTACTGAAGATATGTGTGTAGTAAGTAATGCAACAGAGAGAAACAGTTACTTAAGTAGAGTTTCCAATCTTGCTGAGCTAATGGAGGCTCTTCGTAGAACGCTCGGTACTGAACACCATGGAGAAGTATGGAGGATTCTTAATTTGATATGATCCTTTGATGTGCCATCTGATGTTTGTTAACGTGATCTATTGCAGTTCTTCTTAGAATTGATGCAAGTGCCCCGAGTTGAATCAAAACTGAGAGTTTTTTCATTTAAGATACAGTTTTCAACCCAGGTGAGAATATTTGTGTTTTCTACATCTTCTTGCATGTTGTCCAGCATTATTCTCAGTGTTAAATTCCTTTTTTTTTTCTTCAGGTTGCTGACCTCAGAAACAACCTAAGTATAGTCAACTCTTCTGCTGATGAGGTAACATGATTTGTCCTGTTTTACTAGCTTTTTAACACTAGAAGAGTGTGCCGAGGGAGAGTCCACATCAGGAGATTGCAGCATCAATTTTGCAACCAGGTCTTTCAAATATTGTGCCGAGGTTTTTGGTTAGAGATGCTGGAAGCAACAAATGTGATATGTGTGTGCGTGCGCGCGCGCGCGCGCGAGAGAGAGAGAGAGAGAGAGAGTCCACATTATCAGATTGCAGCATCAATTTTGCAACCAGCTGTAGGCTTACCTAACCCTGAACTTATGTGACTTTATTCGTTATCACCCCTATCAGATCAAGAATTCTGCGAAACTGAAGAGGATTATGCAGACGATACTCTCACTTGGGAATGCCTTGAACCAGGGAACTGCCAGGGGTGAGTTAGTTGAAATGTTCATTTTAGGGTTAGAATTCTAGGATTATGATCTAATCTTTATACTTTGGTTAATTTTTCAAAATCTGTTGTAGTTACTACTGTAAGCAATACTTTTAAGCCCTACTGGAATTACCTTTGCTTCAACTTTGTGCTTTAGCTTTTCCTGTAATATTAAACCTCCTGGATCTTAAGCCATAGAAATTAAAACAGTTAAGATTATTTAAAATCATGTAGACACTTTTCAAAACTTTAATTAAAATATATATATTTCTTTGAAATATATGCTTTTCCTTTGGCAGTAATGGCGATGATGATTTAGCTTTAAAAAGATGAAACAAACTGACAGCCAAATGAATGCACTGAGAGAGGACAATCTTCGAATTTTATGTGTTAAATTTTGGATAACCTTTTTAGTCAATATTATTCCACTAGTATTTCATAATGTTTCTTTTTTTTTTTTTTTTTTTGAAGAAAAAGGGGAAGCGCGGGGTGGGGGTGGTTTGGTTTGGGTATTTAAAATGACTAAAATCATGATGCAATCAGGCTTGGGTGGGGTAACTGTGTGTTTACAAAATGGTGAGCGCAAGAATGTCATGGCATTGTCAAACTCCAAGTGAGGTTCTAAAGGTTTGTGTTTAAGCAGGGAATCGGGATACTACGGTTTGTTTCTAAGTAAATTATTCTCATGGGAGCAATGCTTAACTGAACGTATGGATTCGAGCAACGATTATGGTCTTCTATTTTTTTTATAAATGGATGACAACTTACTCATCTGAAGTAATGACAGTTTTGGCTTTATCAATCTGTGGAAGTATATTATACTTGGTCATGATGACTTTATGTTGTGAGCTTTATATTCTGATACTAATAGTCATGGGAGAATTCTCTTTTTCTTTACTTTTTTTTTTCCTGGTCCAGGTTCTGCTATTGGCTTTAGGTTGGATAGTTTGCTCAAGCTAACTGACACACGTGCTCGGAACAATAAGATGACTCTCATGCATTATCTCTGTAAGGTGATGATTGCTAGCTCTCGCCAGAGGCTGATGAAAAAATTTTCATTATTTTTGTGAAACTAGCTTTATGATCGAATAGGCGCTTGTCCTCCTCAGGAAGTCTTTAGTAACTTAAATTATCTTAATTAACCATAAGTGAGATCAGGCCAGGTAAGTCTGACGCCAAAAGCTGCTCGATATATGATTGTTATGAGTTTAGATTTGTGCAGAGTAGTGACAAATAAATGGTGGCTTGAGAAGATAAGGAAAAAATGCGCTAGACCTCCCCTCAAGTTTAAATATGGCTTTCAAAATTTGATGATGAAATATGGTTTTCTTTCCTGGTTGTTGTCCTGAAGTTGGTCAGTCCATATGAATCATGAAAGAATCGTTTTTATTTATGGATTTATTAATATACCCTGGATTAGGTGGGATACATATTAACTCAATAATATCTGAACTTACATAAACCTTTAGTCAGTTTAGTTTACGTTATTCCTTTTATTTATCAGAATGAAATTAACTGCCACAAGGAGACCAGTTACTTACGAACTACCACAGCAGTGTGGCATGTAGAGTAAGGGTGCGCATGGTTACGCTTCTCTTTCGAGGAAGAGTTTCAGAAATATTTCTTTTCCATTTCTATTTCCTAGAACAATTTATGAGTAAAATAAAGCGTTTGGTAATTACACAATTTTTACTCTTGGAATAGAAAAAGAATAGGAATGCGTTTGGTACAATTCATAAATTTTTTTATTTTTTTTATTTTTTTTAATACTCAAGAACGACGGACGGCGACCAAGGACGGCAGCCGGCGACCAACAGCTGCAAGAGATAAAAAGAAAAAAAGAAAAAAGAAAATTAGCTTATTCCTAAAATTGTTCCCGGGAACAAGAAACAACTTTTTTTTGTTTCTTGTTTCTATTTCCGGGAACAAAAAACAAGTTGGCTTTACCAAACAGGCTTTTGTTCTTTTTTTGTTTCGGGGAACAAAAGAACAGAAATTTTGAGAAATTGGAACGCTACCATGCGCACCCTAAATGATTCGCAGATGTTAATTATTATCGAGTTTTCAAAAACTAAAGTTTGATGATGACATGAACTTTTAAGAACTGCTGGATAGTTTGACAAGAGATGAATGGATATGATTGTGTTATTAAAGTTAGCTGTGTAAAAGAACTTCTGAAGGTTGTTAGATTTATTATACCTTTGTTTTATTAAATTTAGCAGTGGAAAGGAACTTCTGAAGGTCATTATATCTATTATACCTGCTTGGGCCTTTGCCTAGGTGACATAGTTCATGTGATGTGTGTTCGCTAATTCTGGTTTACATTCGATTTCTTCATTTCATCCAAATGTCAATGTATACATTCAGTTTTTTTTTTTTTTCAGCAAGTCAAGTGTGTTTTCCTAAGTAAGTTTCTCTGATGTAGTATTTTTTTTTTCTTTTAATGAGCTTTAGGTACTAGCTGATAAACTACCTGAAGTTCTAGATTTCTCGAAGGACCTGGCGCATTTGGAACGAGCATCCAAGGTATTTTCTGTGACAATTCATGAATCAGGAAATTTAAGTCTGCTTCTCCTGTCCTAAAAGATGTACTTCTTGCTCTCCTTCTAACATTTTAAAATTGAAAAAATAATGTTCACGCTTTAGAAAGTTGTGAAAAAAATATAAAATGACTCTACATTTGAAAATTTCTATTTTGAAAGTTTACAGTGTTCAGCCTTTAAAAGCAACAGTCTCTCCAAGTAGACCCTACTTTACCATCCTGACAAGTGTGTCATTTCTGTTCAGATACAACTAAAATTCTTGGCAGAGGAAATGCAAGCAATAAGCAAAGGGTTGGAGAAGGTTATGCAGGAATTGTCTGTGTCTGAAAATGATGGTCCGGTTTCAGAAACTTTTTGCAAGGTTTGTTGAGCCCAGTAATACTAATTCCAGTAATTCTATCCTCAAATCTGCCTGTCAGATGATTGTTGAATGCCATTTAATATTAGTGTTGGTGATTGAGGGGCCAGGTTATGAGAACATTGTGGGAATCCCTGCAGCTTCACCCAAATTCTTAATGAGTTCAAATGTTTAGGATGTAAATAGATATTATTGAAGTCAGGAGGATAACGGTGGTTTTTTTAGCAGGATCTGCAAATGGAATCTTCAAAGAATATTATTACCTTAACAAAGTAATAACCGCCGTTGCCACTATTAAATAAGGGCAAATAGGAAAATTTTTTATTTTGTGTTTTGTTGAAGGAAGGTTTGACTGAATGTATATCTTGAACTTTTTTTTGGTTTGGATTTCATGATGGTGCTCATAAAAATGTGGCATTTGTTGAATCCTAGATAAAATAAATTGCGGAAACTGATGTTTTAGCTTATTTCTGCAGACCTTGAAGGAGTTCCTTCGCTCTGCTGAAGCTGAAGTGAGATCTTTAGCATTACTCTACTCTGGGGTGGTATGTCTCATAATTTGGCATGAACAGTAGAACTGAGCCTGTACTTTTCCCCATATTAGTATATAATGATAATAACTTAGAAGATGTATTTCAGGGTAGAAATGTGGATTCATTGATTCTCTACTTTGGCGAAGATCCAGCTCGCTGCCCCTTTGAGCAAGGTACTGTTGCTAGACAATATTGAAATTCTGGATTTTCTTAGGGAAAGAATGGTATAGTGGTTAGTTTTGAAGATAATATTGCCCTTGTTGTTCCGTTTTCTCAACAATATGCAGCAAGTGACTATACAACTTCTACAGAATTATGTCAAATGACATATAGCCATTTTTGCTAGCACAATACAGTATCATATGAAGTCTTAGCTTCTGACGAAATTCTATATGATATTGACAGTCAAATTGGTAGTATTTAGTTATCCTGATCACCAAGTTGTAATTCAACAAAGCGGATGACAGAAAATAGCCAGACAGGTAAAAGATTGATCAAGCAAATTGAGTGTCTTATCTACTAGTGCATAGGGTATTTGAACTTGTAATTTCTTGAAGTACATGCATACAGTGGAGCATGGTTATGATTATTTTGATTTACCCTAAAGCCATATTGATGGATTGTGAGAAATTGAATGCCACTAGGAGAAGAAATCTAGGTCATGGTTCAGGCAAGAGGCTGCAGCCACAGGACATAAGGATCTCATGGTTACTTAGTGCAGCGGTTCATGGCCTCTTCTCACAGCAATTGTCTTAACTAATTTTTTCCTTTTAAACACTAGTGCAGTTGTCTCGACTCTTCTCAACTTTGAAAGAATGTTCAACAAAGCCCATGAGGAGAACTGCAGGCAGAATGAACTTGAGATGAAAAAAGTAGCTGAAACTGACAAGTCAAAGCTAAGCGATTCTCATAAAAAGGCTGATCATCAACTAGAGACATCACTTCTGACGAGTAATGTCCTATGATCACGCTTCCGTTTATGTCAGAGGAGATGCTCAGCTCAACCTTCTGCTTACAAAGACATCGATGGAAAAATAGACAGTTTAGAGGGTGGTGAAATAGAGTGTACATATCAACCAGCAGCGCAATTAGGTCTAGCTGTACAGTGACAATTTGCTGCTCACCGCAACATTTCTTGGTAAGTTTTCTCCATAATTAAAAAACATGGCTTGATACACGTCTTCTTTTATTTAACAAGAATCTTCACTTGTTCCTCTCTGCAGAATTCTTTCCTTTATTGACCTCACCCGCTCATTTGAAGAAGAAATGCCGTTAGCCGGTAAGGAATCAACCATCTGTTGGCAACTGTAAAAGATCCAGATGAGAAGCCCGTCATAAGTAATTTCGAGGGACATAATTTCAGGGTAGGAATTTTTTAACACCTGCCTCTGCAGCCTCGTTTCAACATTTTGTAGAAGTAAATTACCTGAATAAAACGTTGAACTTGTCTTGTAGCATAGCGCAGGTACTATTGGTGAACTCTGGTTCTTTCTGGATAACATCATTATGTTTTCAGCTGCCGCTCTTGTTCCATATACGTTCCATTCCTTTTGATATTTTAGTTTGTTAAGCTCAGCAGATGTCGAATCTGCGCTCTTCCTTTGGGATAGTAATGAAGAGAATTATGCGGAAAGTTCGCTTCCTTAGAATAAAACGGGAATTACATGCATTCGTTTGTGTTGGTCGAGCTTACGAGTGAAATTTGATATTCAGAGGTGAAGTTATATTTGCCTGTCAGATTGCAGAGAACATTTCGCATGACATCCTTCTTTCTTGTGGGAAGTGAATAGTCGGCATACGCTTTCCTTTATTTGTAAATCAGCAGAGTCAATGTAGAGAGACGGGTTTTACGGGAGAAGCAGAGCAATGGCGTCGGCTGCGACGTAACACGATCAGAGTCAGACCGGTTCTTGCTTTCATTCCCGTGGGGATCGAACCGTGGAACTACGGACTGGCCCCTGGTCTTGCGAAGGAGCAGATCTCATGCTACTCTTTCTTCACAAAGAATGAAGTTATATGCGACATATTCTATCCATCTTTAACGTGGCTTCTTTTCCCCTCTTTCGCCTTTTGTCCGGATTCTGGAGCAATGTTAACATTATCTGATGATAAACAATGTACAACAGCTGTCCGGCGATCTGCTTTCTCCTACAAGATCTGAACAATTAATCAGACCATGTATTAAACAATCTAGTGACGCAAATGTTCGTCGAGGCGAACAGTGCCCGCGCCAATTAAGTCCGGGAGTTAGTAAGGAACACGTTGAAAGAGGCCACTTGCTAGCGGACCAAATCTTCATTAATCTATTCACTTTTCAATTGGAGGAAAATCCCGTAAGACATTCTCTTTTTCTTCCGCCCCTTAACATATTGCAATTATTAACCATATAATTTTACTAAAATAATTCCAGCTGGGAAAGCAATGCATGTAATTTGACCACCGGAGGGTCAACGCGATGCTTCCCCACAATTGTCAGGTTTATAAAACGTTGGGGTCGCATTGAATAAGCGCTCGAGATCAGACGGCCACCAGCAGGTTTCCTACTTTAAAGATTCTGTATAAAGAAGGCGTTGTCATGAAGACATTATGATATATATAAAAGAATAAGAACAAAGGGGGGGCAGGGCAGCAGGTGACCCGTCGAACCTTAAAAGAAAGCGTGGAGGAGCGTGAGATCTGTAAATGTCCGCTCCCCTGCCCTCGGGCGTTGAATGCCATGCACTCAACTGCTTCGATGGATTAAAAAAAAAAAAAGAAAGGAGGAAGAAGGGAAAATCGTCGCATCACGTGCCGTCGACGGAAAATCGCAGGGTTGTGGGGTCCGGCCTGAGCAGAAGATCGCCGCCGTTCACGGTGGGGCAGGTGGCAGATCTGATTACTGCCTTCCCCCCACAAGGACAATCCCAATGTGCCCCTTTGCAAATTCCAAGAAGCCCCCTCCACCACCACAACCACCATGAAATTTCCCCAGTTTAGGAGTTATTTTTTGTTGGTGAATTTCGGAAGTCAGCGAAGTTCCGACTCAGAGTGCCAATTCCGGACCAGCTCTTCTTAACAATGCAGGGATTTTCATTATAGATTTCTTCGTATTAAGCAATTCATCAAGAAAAGTCTGGCCGTATGGATGATCTTATTTATGCTCATCAAGAATTGTTTCGATCCGCAATGCACCGATTATGTATGGTACGAAAGAGATCGGCCGCATGAAAACAATTGACTTTCCTTAGGTGAGCGCTTAACGAGTTGTTGACGAAATTTGACGTATGCTTTGAATACTGCTCGGTTTTAAATTAGGCATGTTTTAATTCGAGGACAACCGTTAGATCATCATTCAGAAAATCTTCACCGCTACTCTTCCAACGTTGTGATGCCTCATTGAAATTACACGGCGTCCTCATCTTTGTGTCGGTGAGCGTTAAGACAATGCTTTGCTTTGTCGCCATCCTCAATCCAATGGGGAGCTCTCTCTCTCTCTCTTTCTCTCAACGTACAATTTGGCCTCATAGATCAACTGCATGTTCTTGACTTTTCTTTAGTCGATGCTTTGATTCCATCGGCCGGCCATGCGCCAAACATTCTTTTTCCCTCGACCATGTGATCAAATCAAATCGAGCGTTACCTTTTCGTACCCCACGGATCCCTCGTTGCAGAGAAGATCAGCTGAGATGATTAGCCTCTTAAACACGATCGTGATCGACTCAGAGAACGAGAAATGAGAGTCATTAAGATGCGAATCATTGTTATGGTTAGCAACTATGGCAGTTGCCATCATTCTTGCTGTTGTTGTAATAATCACGATTGAACATAGCATTGGCCCTTTAATTTTCTTTTACGATAGTGTGCCGTGGTATCGATAGCTTATGATGTCCCTCGATCGACTTAAGCCCTAACGAGATGATGGCTCACTTGCGTGTATATCACTTGCGGTCGTGATTCATTGGGTCAATTTCGAATTGGTTATCACATGAGTCATCTCATAAGTGGGTTGTTTCTAATTATGGTTGGGATGGGTTCGGGTTAGGGGCTTTTTTTAAATCAACTCGGATGTCAATTGAATTCAATCTTTGGGTGGGTTCGGTGAGTTTATCAGGTTGAGTTGCGAATTGCCACTTCTACCTAAATGTCAATACCTAATTTTACCCACACTTAAAACAAATATAAAATGATGGGATTGTCGCGACCTCTCCAAAGGTACACTACCCAGGATTGGGCCAATGGATTACTAAGTTTAACTAGCTCTCCCAAGCTCATACCAATTCGCGACTTAAATTAATGTTCTTAACATGCAAGATTTATTTTATTTGGAACCGTCACTAATTTATTTATGGTGGGTCAATTAGAAATCCTTGTAAAGCAGTGGGGCTTTGCAATTAATCACAATGAGAAGTCAAAATTTAGGTGTCAACAGGGATAATCGCTTAAAAAATGTTAAACTTATTGTGCTTCAATTAGTTCAACCATAAACTTCTCAAATGTGTTAATTTAGTCATAAACATTTCTTACTATTTGCTAACGTAGTCATTCCGACTAATTTTGATAATAAATCATTGACGTAAACACTAGCCATGCCACATATAGCCATGTCACGTGACGTGAGCATATGATACATGGTTAGACCCAAATAAGCAATCAATTCAAGAAAGCACAAAATTAATTTTGTAAAACCGACCCCAGCAACAATATCGTTTCTTCCCATAAAGCGAATGAGCAATATAAACAGCAAAAATCAATGAGTCCGGAGAAAAATAAATTGCAAAATATTTATAGCGGTTCACCTTGGGGTGCAATATTCTTCTCTTCCAGCCCTAACAATTCAATAGTTCGTTCTACAGCATTCCCACTATAATCTAAGTAACTATTGGACCCCATTATAGTTATTTTCGCACCTTATACAGACAGCATAGTGGATCATTTCCCAAACTAGGAATCATTCCTCTAAGTATCTAGAAAGAAACTTTCGCACGCTTTGTCTGTTACCTAGACAAATGACTTGATTTCGCTCTAAGTATAATCGCTTCTCTCATGTGTTTGTAAATGCTTAAATTGGTATCATAAGCCTACAAAAGAGATGGACCCAAAAATCTCTTAAGAACTTGATGCTCAATTATTCATCTTGTTCTTACCCTTCTTTTTATGTCGACATAATCATTCGAAGTGAGTTTTGAGTCCATGAGGTCAACAACGTGTATTCTTGCTGACCAACATCAATGTGGTGTACCAATCGTCTAATTCAACCAATGCCTGGCGAAGAATAAATTGGTTATTTGTGCTACATAGGTTTGATTTGCACTAAACAATCAATCGAGCTAATTGGATTTTGTCCCACTTGTTTATGTTCTCCCTTTGGTTGAAATATGTTTTTATTTTTCAAGAGGGGTCCTAAGATTATTCTCGCGCTTTCTTGTCTCGAGCACGAATTTCCCTTTGGCTTAAAGGAGTAACTTAATTGGTCAAGAAAAAGAAAAGGATAGTCATTCAATCGAATGTGTACCCTATTGGACACTACGGGACCCAATTGCAGTACCTAAAAGTTATGTCATTGGGTTGGACTGTTGATTATTAATGTTGAAAGACTTGAGGACTTCCAACGATGGCACTGCTCATGAGATGCTTTCCTCTCCCATCACCTCATCTCATCTAAGCTATGTTTAAATCACACATCTAAATTAACTTAAATTAGACTTTGCAAATGATTTTATTGAGTTTGCTTATTATCAAACACCGCAAGATCTAATTCTTTTCATCTTGTTTTGGCACAAACAAACTCTGAACAAGGGTTCGCTTTCTCTTACATAGAATTTCCCGAGATTATTTTCTAGTGAAGACAAGTTTTTAGTGAAACAAAGGCACCCTTAGTTAAATTCGACTCAAGTATTGATAGAGTTGAAACTACATGATTTAGATATAAGCCTCTGCGCACTTCAATGATATCGTTAAATACTCAGCCCGAGCATTTCTTTTCATCAAAATCCTTTGGGTCTGATTGAACTTAATTATACGTGTCCGTGTCACAAATGGATCATTCCTTTCACATTTACAGCTTCAATCCGCCTCTTACTTCTGAATCGATCACTCCAGACAAATTTATATGTCGTGCCTCACAAATTTCACCACGAAAGTATATTTACACCACCAAAATGGTAGCAACGATGTTACCGCTGCTTCATAGCACTAACCAGCCTTGGGTGTGTTTGTTAACACTTATAGCCTCACGACCCTTAACATTTGACCGATCTTTTTAATCACTTGGGTTGTTCTGATTGGTCCAATTCTCTTGTTTATCTAGTAGTAATCAGTGGACGTCGCTTTTTAAGCCCTAGAGGTCAGTGAAATTCTGCTTTCTTGTTGATCCTCATCAATAAAACTAATGCTTGGTATAAAAAAAAAAGTTGCTTATTGGGCTACGTTTGTTTCAAATCTTAAGTGCCTACATCGGGTTGGATTTTGTACTAATCAATCAATCAATCAGATTGGATTCTTCCTTAATTTGTTTTCATGCTCTCCCATAGTTCGACATAGCTTTTTTTTTTTAAAGGGCGACAGGGGATTAGTCTCGTGGATTTTTGTGTCGAAGCAAGAATTTAATTCTTGTTTAGAGGGAGCGGAGCAATTCAATTGGCCGAGACAAAGGACAGTTCCATTGAATGGCTCGCGTGGGCAAAATATCACGGACAGCGTCTTCACTGCGTGACCCAACTGTAGTTGTACCTAGAAATTATGTCGTTTTGATGGGGCTTTGATTAATGTCTAAAGACTTCACAAGGACTTGCCGAGGTCGTCGCGACTTGCGAGATGCTTCCCTCGTACCTCATCTCACCTCAAGATTTCCTCATCTTAAGTTCGATTTCTTTGACCTCTTCTCGCAAAACAATTGGGGGGGGGGGGGGGGGGGGGGGGGGCAAACCATCGTAAAGAGTGGCATTTTCGTGACCAAGTTGAGTTACCCAAAAGGGAGTTGAGGGAAAAACAGTAGTTTTAGGATTATCAGTGGAATTTGTTTATTCACCATGTATGAGGATTCCCGCTAAGCATTCATAGCTGAATGGTTAAAGTGCCTGACTCATTATTGGCAAATTTATAGGCTCAATTGAGGACTTTGTCCGACTAGACTCCTGCGCACATTAAACATATACTCCTTTTGGCACTAGCATTAGCATCACTTCACGTAAAACCTGCTTAGAAATAGAAGTAAATTCCACTCGGTCGACGACATATAACCTCTGAAAGAACTATGACTATGTCTAGGGAGTGTGCATCATTAGTTTGATGATTCTGAATATCCTCGCATTTCATCTCGTTGTCATTAACACCCGTTCTATTTTTGAGAAACACCGATCAATATCTCGAATTCTTATCTGTGAAGGACCACTTTGCATCTTCACATCTTGCCTTATCAAGAAAAAACTTCATTTCCTTTCCAAAAATGTTACCCCTGGCCACCCTCATACCTTAAAACCAAACCCAAAATGCAACCACTAGAAGCCTAAGCTCAGTCGCTGCCACCCTTCTACCGTCATGTTTACCATTGCTAAGATCACGACCGCCAGCTGCAGGAGTCGCCACCTCTCCCTCCCTCTCTCTGTCTCTCTCTCTCTCTGTCTCTATGTCAGTCATAAATCCAAATGGTATGGTAGGTTTTACATTACTCAAACCAAACAAGTAATAGTTATCACAGCCCTCATAAATATTGCATCACGACATTATTAATGTAGCTAAATGAGGCTAGGCAAGTTGTGTCATGCCATATTGAATCTTAAAATATGACCTAACCAATTAAATATCCACTCAAAAGCCGTCACGTCACGTGTTACATTAGCTCCACACATCAAACTTTACTAATTAGCAGTGCCCCTTAGACCTAAGGCCGTTTAATTGGTAGGAACAACAATAAGAGATACAACAAAATTGCATTTGGATGCGACATTTTGGATTGGTCCCGTCCCTCGAGAGACGGGTAGAAACTCCGGCCCAAAATTGGCACTTTCCTTCTCTTTCTTTTGTGAACTGTCTTTTTTGTTTTTTTTCTTACTCTTCATCAACGTGCACATTACTCTGCCTCTGCTTCCAGACAAAAGCAGTTCAGCATTATTCTCCAATATAATTTTAGCACATGATCTTCTCCGTCTGCATGTGAGATCAAACGACTTTTGCTGGCCTCGTTCCCTGTGTCTCTTAAGGAAATCCCTTTGATGCAAGGCCAAAAATAAAAAAGTTAAAGCTCGTGAGTTTTGTTTGATTTCGATCTTTACCCAACAAAAAGGCGAAGGTTCGCATCACATCCTCGACGCCTCCATCATTTAGGACCCCCCACCACGATTTACCCCGCTCCCCCCGGATTCGGATCGTCTAACATACAGTCATGAAACGTAAAGTCACAGTTATCCGATTAAGATTGAACGGTTAGATTTTATAAAAGAAAATTCAGAAATAAATTATTTCAAATATATGTCAGGGGTCCATTTTCCGCTCCTCCCAAAATCCAGAAACACGAGAAAACGACAGTGTAACGTTGAGGTACATATAAAACACGGAATTGACTAATCGATACGACAAACTGAAGATGAATACCTGCTTATATAGATTATAGTCGAATCTCGAACAAGCATCTGTCGCGTCACTTCGATGAATTGGGTTCCACGAGGCGATCTTTGCTTCTTTCACCAGAGCAATTGGAAGTCGTTGAGCGCTGAATTTGGATACGGCGGATGGTGCATCGGAATTACTATGCAAGACCCGTTGTTACTATGAATTTCGCAGGATAGTCCAATTATTGCAAGAATGTACTGAACGGAAGGAAAGATGCAAAATTTGCACAGTCGCTTTGCAACAGTCGCTCTCTCTCTCTCTCTCTCTCTCTCTCTCTCTCTCTCTCTCTCTCTGGTACAATTCTTGTATACTTTTGCCGCAGGAATCATGCGTTTGGGTAATCTTTTTTCACTCGCCCCCCACCACCATCAACAGACTCCTCCATTTCTTTAGCTTAACGCTTCTTATCCGAACCACCATGTTCCAGTGAGTGTACTGATTGGACCCCAGGTAAGGAAGAAACAGAGAGGCGACATTATAATATCGCCCTCACTATAAGATCGAGAAGATGGATGGGAGCCGACGGAGAGCAGGAGTCAAGACGGGCGTAGTTGCGGGGTCGGTGTGGGAGAGCAGGATGAGGAGCGACGAGGTCAGGGGCGGTATCAAGGTCTTCAATGGCGACGAGAAGACGGAAGCGTCCACTGAGAACAACGCTGGCAACAATGCCAGCAGAGCCAAGCGAAATGGGCCTGGCGGTGGGAAGAGGAAGACGTGGAAACCCGAGAGCAGCGACGGTTCGGTTCCTCAGGTGTCGGGTGCGAGAGCAAAAGCTGAATTGAGCAAGAATGCTGATGAGATGGCGAAAGAACTGAGTGTTTCAGCTGATGGGCCAATCAAGAAGAGTCCGGCTGGGGCCAAGAGGGGCAAAAGGGACGCCGTGTCTGGTGCCGATCAGGCGATTCCGAGAAGTCCAGTTCCGGTGAGAAGATCGAAATCCGAAGCTGCTAGGGGGTCGGCTGAGAAGAGTTCGGGAGAATTGAGGAAAGTCAAATCTGATTCGGGCAAGATATTGGATCAATCGAGAAGGGATCGCAACGATGGTAAAAGTGAAGAGAATGCAGTTCGGTTGAGTACGGCGAACTCGGAGCCACGCTGTGTTCTTGATGGATCGTGCCAAGATGAGGAGGAGGATGATAAGGAAGCGGAGGGGAAGGAAGCCATTGATGGGCCTGCTGATGGATATGAGGAAGAACCGGATGGTAAAAGTGAAGAGAATGCAGTTCGGTTGAGTACGGCGAACTCGGAGCCACGCTGTGTTCTCGATGAATCGTGCCAAGAGGAGGAGGAGGAGGAGGATGAGAAGGAAGCGGGGGAGAATGAAGCCATTGATGGGCCTGCTTATGAATATGAGGAAGAACCGGATGGTAAAAGTGAAGAGAATGCAGTTCGGTTGAGTACGGCGAACTTGGAGCCACGCTTTGTTCTTGATGGATCGTGCCAAGAGGAGGAGGAGGATGAGAAGGAAGCGGAGGAGAATGAAGCCATTGATGGGCCTGCTGATGGATATGAGGAAGAACCGGATGGTGAGAGCAAATCGGATGAAATTCGCAAGGAGGTCATTTCCAGCGAAGTGAGTCAGGTCAAGTCTGCTCCAAAAGAAGCACCTCGTGAAGATGATAACATTAGCAATGATAATGCAACCAACAATTTGGTCGAAGAAGAAGAAGGACAATTTTCCGAAGAATTAGAGGAAGAACAAGGAGACGGAGAGTTTGATGAAGATGCTGAGACTGAGCCTGAGAACAAGAGCTTGGAGATCAAAGAAATTGTAGTAACAGAGAAAAAGACCAGTGATGTTGTTGTGAAGAAAGAGACAAAGCCTATCCAAGTCGCTGAAAAACCCAAATCCATTTCTCCAACTGTGAAGAAACAGCCTCTTCCTCCTCCATGGAAGCAAGCAAGATCACCCAGAAACAACGCGAATCTAACCCCAAGCAAGACCTTCACTTCCTCCACCTTATCCTCCAACGTCGATAGACAGCCTTCTTCCGTCACAAGACGTTCCTCCCTTTACCAAAATTTAGCCACCAAGACCAATTCATGTGAGCCCCTCCTTTTGTTCTCCTTCTGCATAGGATTATTTAAGAATTTCATGTCTGGGATTTTTTTTTTGCCCCATTTTCTTGTATTTTTCTCTGTTTTTGAGCTGGTTCTTTTGTTCTATTTCTCTCCCCGCAGTTTCAGATAAATACCAGAGTTTTCCAGAGAAGATTTTTCCAGAGAGACAGAATAAGCTGCAGAGTTTAGGTCAATTTCACTCTCCGGCTCTGGAGTTATGGTACCTTGAACTTTTCTTTTCTTCGGATGGCTAAACTTGTTTCATCTACTTCTCAGTGGATTTGGTTATGTGGAGAGATGTATCAAAATCAGCATTCATCTTCGGATTGGGAACGTTTGTTGTGATCTCGTCCTCCTACACAAAGGATATAAGTTTCAGGTACTAGCACGTCACCAAATCTATGAATTCACCCACACCCATTTGTCAGGACAGGAGGATGAAGCTAACGATTCTCTGTCGATTCTTCCCTTCTGCAGCTTCATCACTGTAGTTTCTTATCTGGGTTTGTTCTATCTTGCTGCAATTTTTCTGTACAGATCCATTGTTCGCAGGTAATTTTTCACCTGGCTCCTTGACATTATGTTATGACTCGGTTATTAATCAATCGGTTTATGATTCTTTATTCTAACCGGATTCATGCAATTTATATCAGAGGTTATGTAGATATAGATGATACCAGCTGTGTCTTGGGAGAGGAAGAGGCCATGTGGTTACTGAAATTGGTGCTCCCTTACTTGAACGAGTTCCTGTTGAAGCTCAAGGCTCTTTTTTCTGGAGATCCAAGCACCACAATGAAGGTTACTTCGATTATATTGATGCAAGTTTGTTTTCAGAAAAAATTAGGAAAAAAACAGGGAGGAAGAGAGAAAAATGGGAAAAATGTAGTGAAATTGATGGGTGGTTGTTTGATGATGGCAGTTGGCAGTCCTGCTCTTTGTTTTTGCCAGGTGTGGAAGCTCTATCACCATCTGGAAGATGGCAAAATTTGGTAAGTCATCTAGCAATTTTTCCCTTTTTTTTTGGGAACATTTAATGGATTATAAATTTATGCATATTACTTTTTTTTTATCTACTCTAAATCATATCATGCACTCACTTTGATTTTTCCTTTCTTAATCCAAAACACTTGAAATTTTTCGTAATATATAATTAGAACAGTATCCAAATTCACATATATAATTTTTTCATAGTTCTTCGAAACTTAGATTATATTTTAGATTTAATCCCAGAAAGTACAAAAAAAGAAGAAGTCATTTTTCGACTTAGTAAAACAAGCACATCAAAAACTCTTTCCTCAATTAAGGGTATGGTCATTTTGGGTGGTGAAGTTTTGTTTTTTTCTCTCTTTCAGTTTTCATTATTGGTGTGCAGTAGCACTGCGGACAAACAAATAACTGTTAAATTCTGAATATTCTGTCGGAAATTTTCTTTTCGTTTTGGTCTGTCGACTGACGTTTGGGTGTGCACACACACACACTGGACAAACAGGCTTTTTTGGAGTATTCACCGTACCGAAAGTCTGTTCTTCCTATTCCGGCCAGATCACTGCATACGGTAAGAAACCCCTCGCCTTGAATTCAAGTGCCTTCTTCTGTCTATCATTGCAGCATCATCACATCGTGCCGTCATTACCATGAAAACGTCAGCGCTTGTCCATGCATGCATTCTCAAACCGGCAAGCTTTTCTCTCATTTCCTTTCGCTTCTTTTTCTCTGTATAAGCAAGATATTAGAGACCCCTTGAAGCACCTGACCAACTCCCGGAGGTAGAGTATTAAGGCTTTTTTGCCGGCCGGTTTAGCCTCCTGCGCAGTTCTTTGGCCGGTTTTTTGTCCCCATTTCTCGACCAGTTTAGCTTATTCGGCCACATCCCACTTAAAGTCCCTGTTCGTGCTTCAGTACGGTTTCAAAATCTTCGCCATCAACATGCCCTAAAACATCGGAAACGGATTCCCCGCACACCAGGTCAGGTGACCTCGCGTGCAGGACCGTTGGATGGGGGAGGTCACCTAACCTTGCGTGCAGGCAATCCGAGTCCTAAAACATCGAGCATTCCATCATTCGGAACTGGAATTTCCCCCATCAAAATGGTAGTTTATCAATATGGGATGGAATCTCTCAAGTACTTGCCTCGACTAAAGCATCAGTTAATGGATTAGGACAAGGAGCGTGGGTGTCTAGTGGCCGATAAAGGGACATGGGGCCATTCATCTTTAGGACCTTTTGGTGGAAGAATTGAAAGGTAGTTATTATGTTGTCTTTCTTATCCAACGGCTCTCTTGTTGGATGATGCTTTGCTTGTGGGAAATGGGTTTAATTGGTGGGTCCTTCACATAAAGAAGAAAGCAAAAGGGTCTTCTTAGGATTCGAACACACCACCATCATAACTACATCAATCATTGCCTCTAACCTAATACGACTTTCTTTCCTTGTGTCCGCATATCTATCAGAAGATGTTTTCTTTTCTTGCAAAACTTCAGAACCGAAAACAATCAACGGTACGGGTACAGTTTCTAGTAGTGGTTGGTGGACCATCTTCAGTCCTTTTTTTCTTTGGGTCTTTTCTTTTAGGGCCCATTTGACAGGCCATGTGTCAGCAGATCTCATTGGGATTGGTTAAGCCCAGCAATAATAGAGTCATCATGGTTCTATCCTGCCACTATAAATCTCATTGCCATTTTATCTAATTTCATGCGAGTTACTTAATCGATATACTGACAAATGGGTCGACGAAACTTTAATCTGAAGTTCATGAATTTATCGTAAATCTAGTAATATGTGGTGCTTCCTTTTTCTCTCGGTGGAAAGGTAAATTTTGGATACGACGCTTCCGAGATGCTTGGAACTCATGTTCTCACAAGAAAGCTGTGGCGGCGGGCATCTTCACTCTCGTGTGGAACTTATGTTCGGTTGTCGCAAGAATTTGGGCAGGTAAATTCATTGCCATGAAGAAGGAGGAGATTGTCGATTTTTCTCTTTAAATTTCCCAAGATTTCCTTATTGTTATTTACCCTTCTTTCTCCTTATTTGTGTTTCAGTGTTCATGCTGTATGTGGCCTTCAGATATTATCAACAGAATCTACTGAGAGAGGATTGGGCTGAGGACAACGAATGCGTAGACGACAAGTGTCATGGACAAGTAGGAGGGCCCAAAAACAGTCGTGGGCCCAGAATAGTAGGATCATCAAAGGGAAAGAAAGCCTCCTAAGAATTGCATTAACCTCTCATAGGCCCAATTATGAAGCCTCTAATCTCCTGTGTGTATCCACGTGATCTGTTCATGCTCAGCTTTTATATATAATAAAGTCAAAAGGAAAAAAAAAAGGGTGTTGTGCTAAAGCCATGATCTTGATGAGTCAGTTTCACAAGAGCAGCCTTCCTCTTTCTTTTCTTTCTTATCTTCTTTTTACTTCTCTACCGCCATCTTTTTCAAGTTTGGTGCAAATCAAATTTAGTTTTGGATTGATTATAAAGCATGAGGAGTTTATAAAGCAAAATTAGCGACAGATTTGTTCGTCGCCAATTATGGACATGACAATACGAAGGTTTTTTGGAATATAGTGACGAATTAGGAGATTAACCGTCACAAATTGGCGACAGTTTTAGCGACGCATTTTCTTTTGTCAGCAGTGGCGACGACTTTTGTGACGGATTATTGGCAACGATATTTTTGACGATTTTTTACCGTAGCAAATTGGCGACGAAGTACCATATTGTCCGTCGCTAATTTTAGCGATGCCGCAATAGCGACAAAGCGTTGGACGTCGCTAGTTTCGTCGCAAAAGCGTTTTAGCGACGACTTTTTCCAATAATTCCGTCACAAAATCCATAGCGAAATTCCAGTTTTTTTGTAGTGCTCTTGTTGGAATTAGTGTGATTGAGGCTATAGATAGTTGATCTTGGTTGCCTAAAGAACCCAAATAAGGGTTAACTCTAATTTGTTCTATCTATCGAATCACAGGCTTGTAAATCACCATGATTCTTCGATAGATAGAACAAGATTTAGAAAGAATTAATACATCATATAAATCTCCGCACATGCGCATTCACGAGCATGCATGCGACATAAGAGCGCACACGTGCACACAGTTATAAGCACGGTTGCCAATGATTTACATGATGTGATCATAGATGAAAGGGCCAACTTACCAATGAGCAACATATTTGATGTAATTGTGACGACTGAAAAAAAATATACTATTCAAACCAACAAATTCGTCCTCACTTCCTCTCCAATTAGATCACATCATCCTAAGCAAACGTGCATGGTAGGTGTGCACACAATACTACCTAATACATGGGTGTGCTCATATGCATGTATGTATGCGAATGTGCATGTGCAAAGAAAGATATGATGTATTAGATTTTCATGGGAAATAAAAATTTCTTCCGCACTTTGCTTCACTTCGATGCCAAGAGAATAACTCATGAGACCATTATCCGTCATCTCAAATTATTTCACCATCAATGCTTCAAAGGCATCAATCATCGACAAATTATTTCCTGTAAAAATAAGGTCATCGACATATAAACAAGCTATCAAAACATCGCCTCTTTCTTCCTTCAAATAGAGTGTATGTTCGTATGGAAATTGAGAGAATCCATTCGACTTGAGATATGCATTGATTCTGGAATTCCAAGCTGCGTTGTCCATACCTCACGCACAGCGTGTGCGTTTCTTCACCATTAGCTAGGCGAGATAGCCATTGCAGTGTTGCATGCTAAACTCGGCCCTCCAGGAACAATCAATTTCACTGAGTTCTGCATGATCACAAAAACATGATCTCGCCACCATTGGCTAATATTGACTGGCTTGCTGCTCAAAAGTGAATTAAAGAAAGTTTTGCATAATCAAAAAACATGATCTCGCTTAAACATTAAAATTACGCTCAATGATCCGCATTCAAACTAGCTGGAATACAATTATTCACAAATAGACTGCCTTGCTGCCTAAAAGTGAACTTAAGAAAGTTTTGCATGATCAGAAAAATATGATGTCGCTTAAATGCTCATGATAATGCTCCAAGTTAAACTGGTATCTCAACATGTCAGTGATAATTTCTCCATTCTAAAATAAATAAATAAAAGACAGAAGAGACTCTAGTGATTAGAAAAATTTCAGTGAAAATTGCACTCAATAACTACTAAACGGTTTACAATAAGCAAACTACATCGAGTAATCTCAACGATAGAAAGTATTATTTTGCAAATACATCGCATGAACAATTTGTTGAGTTGGTCGTGTGCACTTCCAACATAAGTATCAACTTAGAAATCGATGCGATTTTTTAATCCAAACTAAGAACAACAACCAAGCATAGCATTGCCTCTTGAAGGTTTCAGGACACATACCAGAGAAGAATAGCGATGGTTTTGTACCCTCCTGAGACTCGATGGCTAACGAAGGCGTGCGACTTTCGACAGATTTGCCTTTTTTTCTCAAGCAATTATCAAGGATCACAAAATCAAGGGTGCCTAATCGTCCTAAAGTCAAGGGCAGCAAATTTCAAGCACAAGTCAAGCAATGTAGGCTTACCAATGGGGGATGCTCATCAACTAATCGTCTTAACGGACGGAGGCAAAGAACCGGAGGCGGAGGAGGAGGAGGAGTCGAGGAAGACGAGAGGCAGAAGCAGGACGAGCAGACAATGAAGAAAACGATAGTGCCAGCAGAGGTGGCGACAAGGACGCCAATGTCGTCAGTAGCGGCTCTCTTCTGGTTCATTTGGCTAGAGACTGCATGGGTGCAAACGTTTATTCTCTCTTCTCTTCGAGTCTTTGGGCAGCCAGACGGAGCTCCCCATCACCGGTGCTCCATCTCGTACCGTGGCCTCCTTTTTCGTTCCTTGGCGGCTCTTGGCGCAACGCCACCGGCGGTATCACCATCGCTGGAGGATACCATCCACAAACCTCATTCCCGCCCACCGACTCTCCGACGTCCTTGTCCGTGGGTCGCGCCTTTTGTCCGATCCTCCGGCGTCCTTCCATTGAAGGCTCAACTTTTAAGCCGGATAGGTCAGACTTTGCCCATGTTCAAAATTAAACCTCTGTTATTCAAGATTACATTTTTAGCGCAAGACGAGTGTTAAGATTATCTTTTATGTCCAAAATCCAGTCTTTACCCCCAATTCGTTCCTGCATGCATATCGACTAATTAGCGACGAGTATTGATTCTTTAGTTTTTCTTGATCTTCCGTAATTTGTTTGATTTTCATCCACTTCCATTGATACCTAATGTCTCGCCCTCGAGAGAATCAGGATATCATATAGGTTTTTACTTTTCAATCGATTAAAAGAATTACTTAATGATGCAATCGATTTAAAATATAGGGGTGAAATACTATCTGAGAATTGATCGAGTTCACCGTGATACAACGGTGATTTGAAAAGCGAATAAATAGTGTCTCGTTTCATTTATCAACCTCACTTGATTGATTTGAAGTAGTCAAGATGAAAATAAAAATCGAGATGAAAATTCAATTACCCAAACTTTTTTGAGTATATTTGTTCAAATAATGAAATAATATTTTTCCATTCCTTGCAAATCGTGCGGTAATTTCCCGGAACCACGTGACTATTACTTGGGTCTCACCGGTAGTGTCGTCGGCCGATGTCAAATCCCCACCCAGTCGAAGCCCTAATTCGCTCATCCCTGACAAATTAGCCCCTTTCGCTCGCAGAACCGACGTCGGCCGCTCGCCGCCGCCGCCGCCAGGACCTGGCGCTGACTCCTTTCCCTTGCAGCAACGACTCCTGAAGGTGCCTCTCTCTCTCTCTCTCTCTCTCTCTCTCTCTCTCTCTCTGTGGACGCCGTTTAAGCATGAACAGTGTGGAGCGAACACGGAATTTGGTTGTTTCGTCGGTCCCCTTCGCTATTGATAGGGATAGAATATCCGAATGAGTTATTCTCACATACGGCAAAGTTATGGAGAAATCCTGTCTTTCAGGAATTAACAGAGGGACGTGCACCATTCAGCTTCAGGAAAATTCTACGATGGCTTCTCATTCATGGTGCTTATTAATTCTTTTTGTAGTTTCTGTTGCTGGATAGGTAATATTAGTCGAAAATACAAGTGGGTTTAAACAAGATTTGGGGATTGTCTGTATCTTTTGTGAGGGAGCATTTCCTTGCCTGTGAGGGCGGTGTGGGGATGGGGATGGGGATGGGCGGGGCGGAGCAGGTTGCCCTGCACCACGGGGGTTGCAGGGAAACATTTGCTCCGACACATATATTGGCATTTATCTTCATGTGGGTGGAAAGTGCCGACTGTATTCGCCAGTTTGACTGATTGGTGTATATTAGATGAAGGCTTTGACCTAATGGCAGTATATCCTATTTGAGTTCCATTCCTGTCTTGCCCCTTCCCATCCTCAGCTTGCAAAGAGAGGTGTATAGCAGTCCTGACCTGGTGGCTTCCGTTTTTGATTTGATAACAGTTATTTCCACCTTATTTTGTTGCTCTCATATTCGTCTTCTCTAAAATGGGCTTTCAGTATTCGAAATTTGACAGAGTTTATGTATCAATTGTGTGCTGCTTCAGATGAGTCTTGTGACGGATTCACCAGTGCATTCATCTAGCAGTGATGACTTTGCATCCTATCTTGATGCGCACTTAGCTTCTGGTTCTTCTGGTTCATCAGCTGATGACAAAACTGACAACGAGAGTGATCGTGAAAGCGAAAGGTATTGTCTGATGATAGTGTTGATGTCTGTAGTGAACACTTTATGCCATTTTTGGAATTTTTTTGTTGCATTGTCCATCTGTGGTGTCTTTAGTTTTGTGGTCTTCTATCTTTAACTTTTGGATTTTTTGTCTACTGAAGTTAGCTCTCTTAATTTGAATACACAACTATGTCAGAGTTCAATCATATTCTATTGGTAGGGCAGGTGCCCTGGTTTCCATTGAGTATTAATTAACGAGTTCATGGCCAGGATAAAGAGGCGCAAGGTGGAGAACCTGGAAATTTTAGAGGAACCTGAGGGGTCAACTTCATGCGAATATTCAGAACAAGTTGTAGGTAAAAGTCTGGACTAAATGTGTATCCGCTTTATTCCTGTGAAATGGTCTTTAGAGGATAGCAAATTTTTTATCCCAATCTACTTAAGGTACTTTACACCATCATTAGTTGATTTCTAGTTCAAGAATTCTGTGAATGAGCTTCTGCCTTGAATGCTAAGTTTTGATTGGTTCTGGAGCAAGAAATGTCCTTTACCTAGGTTTGTCTCAGGCGTAGGCCATGCTTAATTCATTTTTAATCTACATATGGGTGTCATCAATTTTGGCCCGTGACGGTGGTGTATTGGCTTAGCTATGTGGATAATGTTTGTAAATTGTATAAAGCACAGCTCTTTCTTAATCATGCACAATCTTAGCAATAGAAAGATGCATTTACTTGGTCAAATGTATGAAAACATTAGGAAACTCCATCAAGGAAAGTAGAAAACCGGCAAAAGATGGACTCTGCATGCAGCTTTTGCAAGAACAACCCCTATCACATCAATCTCCTTCATTCACATAGATGTTCGGGTATTTTTCATGCCAAGGTCGTTTACCTTAAAAACTAGTGAATGTTGACATTGTACACGGGTTGGTACTGGTAAATTGCTTCTAATTTTGAATGAGATGTGTCAGATTCTCTTCTTAGCTTAGGTATCCGTAAGGAGGACATTCAAGAGCTAGAGATTTCATGACGTGATATATTAATTAGGATCTCTTGTATGCTAGCTTATTATTATTTCCACGGTTTGGCACTTTCATTTACTTATAAGAAAAGCGCTTAAGCAATTTCATGCATGGTAGTTCCTAAAGAGTTAAGTTTAATAGTTTGCCTGAATTCAAATTATAATGATTGAGGAGATATGATCACATGCTCTTGTGCACACGTGCCCATGCACAATTAAGGTAAACACATACATATAAATGAACAGAGCATCTTGCTGAACTGCATCCTCATGACCTGTCAACATTATATAAGTGTTAATTTAGCATGCATTTTTTTTTTTGGTAAAGTTAATTTAGCATGCATTGATTGTAACCACAGTGAAGAAAAGTGGATGTTTCTTCATCATGAACCAGGAAGCGTGTGTTACCTTTGTGACTCCAATTTTTTGCATTATGAATAGCCGGAAACTAAATCTTGCAATTTTTCTTATTCAGACAGAAAGGTATTTAACTGTAGTCAGACAACCCAATGTATTAAATAAGTTAAAGAATGAATGGCATGAGCTTGACTGGCTTTTAAGTGGTTTGTTTAGGCTTAACCTTTAGCATGATAGCTAATTTTTTTTCTTTTGATGTGGTGATGGAATCTTTGACATGCTCAATGTATCAATGGTGAACTGGCGGAGGGGAAGTGTTTTTCTATTTATCCAGTTTTTTACTGTTGACTCGAAATCCACAGGCCCATGTTGAGCTCCTGTTGTACAATGACAGAATAATCTTAATTATGAGCTAGCAGTTGGTTTTTAGTTACTGATGCTCTTTCACTGCTTTACTTTTATTTTCCTATAGGATGACCAGATAATATCGGGCATTTGCTAATGTGCAGAAACAACCATTAAGCAGGATTCCTGTTCACATCCTGGTTCTTTTGGAGGAATGTGCATGCGTTGTGGGAAATCCCTTGAGGAGGAAGTAGGTGTAACATTTGGCTATATACATAAGGTATGACATCAAACCCTAAAGTTGAAAGCTCCCGCTATTTTAACGTATCTTATATAGTCTATAAACTTTGAGAGAGGTCGGAACAGGGTGAAGAAAGGGGGTTGCTGCACTGTTTGGTAACTAGTGATTTTGAGCAGTGTTTTGCTTGTTTTAGTTCTTTCTTCCCTTTTAGGAATAGAATAAACAGTTATCAGCTGTGGCTTAATTTCAATCGGTTCTAGTTTTAAAATGGAAAAGCTTGTTATTTTCTTACACGTCTTGTTTGCTTTGTAAATTTAGTTAAAACATGGAAAAAGAAAAGGTTAGTTGAGAAAAAGTGGCATCATTCACATGAAACAGCCTTCTTACTGATAATTTGCAAATATATCTGTGTAATTCTTTTAGGTGATTAGTCTTTCTTGAAGAACTCTCTGGATAGAGGAGGTTATCCTTGTTAGAAGCCTGTTTCTACAGCGACAATTATACAAAAAGATTATATTATACTGATAAAAACATTCAATTGGCAAATTTATAAATTCTCCAATTAGTGGGAAGAGTTTTATGCTGGTCATCATTTATTTCTGTTGCCCAAGCACTTCATAATTGACATTGTTATTGTTGTCCTGATATTTGTGTTTGTCATCTTATTAATTTCTCATATGCTTGAGTTACTTCTAGTGGTGATTCTTTTACATGATAGGATTTGAAACAAATTTGTGTCAGACTAGTATAAGTCCAGCACCTTGGAAGCTATTTTATCTGCTAGAAGTTTCTGTTTGCCATTGGTAGAGAGTATAGTCCAATGTGGAAAAGTATATATCAATTAGATTTCTCAAATAATCTTGAATTGTGGATCAAGATTTTCATTTCTCCGAAATAGCTCAGGGGTGACCATTACATTCTTCATTTTGCAAAAGGAAATGTTTTACTTTTGGCCTGTCGTTCATGTGTAGCTCTTACCATTTTTATCTTAGGTGGATACGATGTATTAATACCTGTATATGCAGGGCTTAAGGCTTGCTAACGACGAAATTGCTCGGTTGCGGAATACAGACATGAAAAATTTACTACGTTACAAAAAGCTTTACTTGATCCTTGACTTGGATCATACATTGCTTAATTCAACTTCACTTGTGCATATTACTCCAGAGGAGGAACACCTGAGAGGCAAAGTAGATTCTTGGCAAGGTATACCCTTCCTGCCAGTTCAGATTCTGTGTGGACTGTGAATTTTCATTTTATGTGGTGCTACAAGTCATATTACACGTTTCCTCCTTGTGTCTTATTTTCTTTTTAATATTCTGGGCGCATTTCTAAGTCCTGGTTTTTGTCTTGATTGTCAAATTTAATCATAAATGTCACGGGCAGATGTCTCTAAAGGCAGCCTCTTCGTGTTGGAGCATATGCATACAATGACCAAGTTGAGACCATTTGTGCGGACCTTCTTAAAGGAAGCTAGTGAAATGTTCGAGATGTACATATACACAATGGGTGATCGATCCTACGCCCAGGAAATGGCTAAGCTACTTGACCCTAAAAGAGAGTACTTCCATGAAAGAGTGATCTCTCGAGATGATGGTACCCAAAGACACCAAAAAGGCCTTGATGTGGTGCTGGGTCAAGAAAGCTGTGTATTGATATTGGACGATACAGAACAGGTAAATGGATTTCAAAATAGCTTCCAAACAGATTCCTATGTGGTTTGATGTCAATTTTTTTTTTTTTTATGAAGGCGAAGATCCCAAAATCAATTTTGATGGGGTTTCCACGGATTAGTGTTTGGTTTTGTTTTGCTTTTATATTTTCCTTTTCATTGGGTCTGGGGTTTGATATAGTCTTTTGTTTTTTTGTGCTTTCATATTTTGGATTGGGTTGCATGAGAATTATTGTTCAGTTTTGTTTTGCTTCCCTTTTATGGGGTGTTTGAATATGTAGGCATACTTGAATATGGCTGTATTAAGAATGATCCACCGATCTTTAACTTTTCTGTAACTGGAGCAATGATTTCATTTTCAGGTGTATTTGTTATATCAAGAAATTAAAGAACAGAGCTACAACATGTCACAATCCTATGTTTCATGCTTGTTGTCTGTTTTTGATTTGATTGATAATTTTAAGTCCTGAATAACAAGTGGGTGTTCAACTTGGTGTTCTCAGTTTGTTTTTGGCTTAAATAAATGACATTTTCATTTACCTTTTATGCCCCAACACCATGTAGATTTTGAAGCCAAAAGCCATGTTTCAGTATTAGCAAATTCAGCTTGGTTGGGGGGAGTATTTTATCCTTTTGAGGGAGTCTATTTATAGTTATTTTGAGTTGTCATTTTAATTCTTCAATTCTCCATTTTATAGGCATGGACAAAGCACAAGGACAATTTGATACTGATGGAAAGATATCATTACTTTGCTTCAAGCTGTCAACAATTTGGATTCTCATGTAAATCACTCTCCCAAATGGAGACGGATGAAAGCGATTGTGATGGATCCCTTGCCATTGTTATTGGAGTCCTCAAACAAATCCATAACATATTTTTTCATGTATGCTCCCTTCTCTAATTGTGTAAGAACTTTGTAACCTTTTAGATGTTGCTATGGTTTTTATCCTAGGACTGTATGGGCTACACGCACACTCGCACTGTGTTATCTATATACAGCTTAGGTAATAACCGAATCACTAATGGTTGTTGTCCTTCTTATGTGTGGAATTTTGCACAGCAGGAACTTGACGATGAGCTTGCTGGCAGAGATGTTAGACAGGTATTTTTCCTGCTAAGGGTTTATTGACCATTTATGACTGGATTTGAATTTCTAGTTTTCAATACTCCCAGTGAAATAAAGTAAATATACTGTTGAAATGAATATGCTACTTTAGCTAAGAATTTCAGACACGCCAGTGAATCTTGGATTTTAAAATGTATTAAAATGGTGAATATAGGCAAGAGATTTTCAGAGAGATGCCTTAAGTTCTCTTGGACAAGGTTTTGAGCGCTGGGATTGTGATAAGAATGAATTGGCCGTTGAGAGAAAAACACATAGGAACGAGGGAAAGATTGTGGAACTGTACTGTACCGTATTCCTGCACTACCCTATTTGAGAAGATCCTGAAGTGATGGCCTAGCCAGCAGCTAGATTAAGTAAACAGGTCATTTCACTTCAGACGTGTCATCTTGTGTATTTTGTTGGCAGGTTTTGAAGACGCTTCGCAAGGAAGTCCTTGAAGGCTGTAAGATCGTCTTCAGCCGTGTGTTTCCGACCAACTACCCTGCCAGCCACCACCACCTGTGGAAGATGGCAGAGCAGTTGGGAGCCACGTGCACGGTGGACCTTGATGATTCGGTGACCCATGTGGTTGCAACAGATGCTGGGACAGAGAAGTCACGTTGGGCACTCAAGGAAAACAAGTTGCTGGTTCATCCGCGGTGGATCGAAGCTTCCTACTATTTCTGGAAGAGGCAAACAGAAGAGAGCTTCTCGGTCGACGAAAAGCCCAGTAGTTAGTATTCATTGGTTCGAGCATAGGAGTACTTGAAGTTGAGATTTATCTAGTGACTGGACAACTCCATAGCAGGTTTTAATCCCTGGTGCATGTAAAGTCTCCTAGCTTTGCTTGCTGGCTCCGTGTGGCTGAAGAGTAGCTGAAGGAAAACATTTGGCTCAGGATTTGGACATTCCTCTGTCTGGAATGGCTATGGAAATCTCAGGTGGAGAAATTGAAATCGTTTGGAATCTGCTGGGCCGTTTCTTTCATTCAACATCTCTCCCTAAAATATTTCTCTCGTGTTTATGCTCTGTGTTCCCAGATGACGCATGAATCAACTTTTTCACATATCATTCATCCTTAGGGCTGGGCAATGGGCCGTGCTAGGGCAGAGACGGATGCCCCGTCTCTCTAGCCGGCCATGCGGGCCCATGTTCTAAGCTTGGGCGTGGCCTTCCCAGCCCATTAGAAAAAAGACATCCGCCGCAAGAACCAAGAACGACTCATACCTGGACTACCTGGACTACATCAAGGATAAGGCCAACGACATCCGCCGCAAGAACCAAGAACGACTCCTTTATACTAATTCGCGTGGCGGGGCTGTCTCCCCGGACGGTCAGGGGAGGAGCCTAAGGCTGCAAAGCTCTCGCTGGCCAAGTATTTTTTTTAGAAAAAAGAAATAGAAGAGAAAGAAAAAAAAAGTTATGGGGTAGATGTGTCACATTGAGTATAATTTGGGATTTTTTGTGTCACAAAAAAAAGTTTAGGATGTGTCACAAAAAATTTAGGGTAAATGTGTCACAAGAGGTATAGTTTTGGATTTTTTGTGATAGTAACCCTAAATTTAATGGAGCTCACGACTATATCACCACATGCCCAGACTATGATTAAATGGTCTCAGTAAACAAACGTATAAATTAACAAGTACAACTGGATGGAACACTTCATCATATGCCATCCAAGAAGCATACCTTATTGAACTTCCTCATGAGAGTTGAGCTAGAATATAGATTGATTCGGTTACCTCTTTAAGATGTGACATATATCAACCAAACTCAAATCAATTGTGATGTGTCGTGATCTTAGTGATAAGCTGGGGATAGACTATTATCAGGCAAGTAGTCCTTTACCCAACGTGACATGGACAAAACATAGAAAGCAGATGGATCGAAGCCCTCCTGCATGCCTGAAGGACACTCATGATAAAAAATCAACCAAGAACCGATCAACGACGGAGACACCACATGTCCACCGGAGCACATGAAAAAGCATGAAATTAGATACACATCCACATTCTTTAGGTCTTCCATCTGCAGCTAATTAGAGGTGGACGATGATGTGAAAGATCAAATTATCCTTCACATGAGTCCGCATTGTATGCAATCTGTGCTTTAACTTGTCGAAAAGAATCTCTCTTCCCGGTCAAAGGTTGATGCCTTCAAATCTTCCTCCTGAAGACTCTGAGAGAGACAATAAGTTTTTACAGACACGATGTTTGGTTGGATCAAATCAATTTCTCAAGCTGTATATTCTACCTCGAATTAATGTGGTTAGCCCGAACCCTAATTTGTGACACTATATGGTAAATTTGAAGACCAATCGGATTAAGGATTCTAAGGATGTGCATGAGGGAAGCAAAGCTTGCTAGCTAGCTAGAGCAAATCAAGACCACTCACGCTACTTAATAGCTCTAATAGCTAGCTATTATTTGTATTTGCCCTATCTTTGTTTCTAGAACCACGAGTTATAGAGGGAACTCCTTCCCATCCCTACCCTAATAGGTCTTAAACAGACCGCGAAAGGGATTTGGGATTTCATTAGAAAAGTTCTACAGCCGCATTTTTTTCCTCGGAACAAAGGACTGTGATGGGATAGGACAATATGGAATAAGAAATCCCCTAGATTGTACATGTAGATAATTGGACATTTCTAATCCGATCGAGTGTTTGGCACATTTAGAGTAGGAATGAAATAGATTTACAAAAAAAAATCAATTAAATTGCCAGAGGGGGTAGTCGCCTAGGAGCCGCAATTGGAGATTTGACTTGATAAGGCATATACCGAAGTAAACTTACTTTGTTAAAACTTTAGGTTAGTATACAATTTAATTGCGAAGCCCAAACACAAAATTAGTTTTAATCTATCATTTCTAAGCAACAGCCCCTATTTTGGGCCTAATTTCTTCTTTAAGGATTGTTGGGATCTTAGATTTATAGTTGAGCCCTTACATTTCTACGAATCGCACTTCAACTTTTCTAATTGAAGATCTACAATGCAAAGTGTTAAAGAAAATGTTTAAAGAGTCAAATGATGTGTGGATAGCCTTTATGACAAAATATTTTGCATGATTTTATAGGTATATATGACCAATGAGAAGTACATAAATGCGATAGTCCATGTTAGTGAATACTAGCCGGACAACTTCACATCGTTGTCTAAATTAATAAAGACTAACTTACAAAATGTAATTGGATTTACCTTAAAATAAATTTGATGATGCACTAGGATGGAAAAGTACATATCGGATATGTTTTTTGAAGTTCATAGCTCTAAATTACATCATTACAAGAGAATATAATTGTGAAATTAACTTATTACTTACAATCTGATATTGGTTTCAGTAACATGACAAAGGATGTTGGCAATAATATCGACATGCATTGCGTTATCACCTTGCAATTAATGAAACCAAATGTATTTAGATTGACATATACTTTTCCAATATACAAAACTCCTTTTGTTTGTTTTTTTTTTCCAGCGATTTTGGCAATGGGACTAGAGAGACTATTCGTCTACCAAAGTAATTGTTGAGGGGACCAACGCATTTGAAAACAACCACACGTAGCTGAAATAAGAGGAGTTGAAATGAGTCCAAAAGTGTCCAAATCATTCTTCAGGTAACGTGGCAAGTATTCCCCATAAGGTTTTCTGACAAGTGCTTACTGAGGTGGAACAACTTTTGCCTTTATGAACGATAATAACTCGTTAGGTATAGAACAGAAGATGATACCTTATTGGTTTGAACATTTGGCTGCTGGTAAGTAGAAGTTATTATCACCACTTCATTTGAAGCTTCATAATGGAGGCCTTTGTCAGTCGAGTGGCCAAAGGAGTGATGGCTTATCTTTCTATAACCAAGCGAAATGACAAAAGGCAATTATTCGGAAAAAAATAGAATTCAAAGTACACAACATACCTAATCCTTGATGCAACAAGGCTGAATTCGTAATTACTAGCGGGGAAAGCACTAAAAAAAGTTTTAAATCTATTAAATGAGTGTTAATTAAGTCTTAAACTTTCAAATTTTATCAATTTAGTCCCGAATATATTCATATTGTACAAATTGGTTCATCCAATAAATTTTGGTTGGAAATCTTTGATATGGATGTCAGCCACCTTATGTGGCACATTTGGCACTAATGTAGATAAATTTTATAAAATTTAGTCATTTTCTTATTATTTTTTCCTTTCATTTTGGTTGGCGAGGGTCATGGCCCTTGCCCAAGGCCTAGGCAGATCTAAGAGAGGGCTACCTCGCCTAGGGCCATAGTGGCTATCGCCCAAACTGCGAGAGCCTAGGTGAGGACCACGACCCTCGCTATCAAGCTCATTGACCAAAATGAAAGGAAAAAGAAAAGAAAAAGTTGAAATAATAGAAATAAAAGAAAATATGTAAAAGAAATCAAATGTTATTAAAAATATCAACGTCAATATTGGTCATGTCACGTAAGATAACCGTCATTCACAATAGCTATCTAAGATTGACTGAATAGACTCAATTGACAAAATGTGAAAATATTCAAGACTCCATTGACTTAATTGAAAGGTTTAGAATGAATATCGATATAATTATTTGGACTTTTCTTAATACCTTTTCCATCACCGATTGCTCCCCATGTGTCATCTTTAGCGATCAAAACATGCCTAATCTTTGGCGACACCGGCTTAGCGAATTCTTGGTGTCAAAGTGGCATCATCAGTTGCCCTCTTAGACGCGCCAAGGATAAGAAAGTTTGCAGCATAAGTGCAGGAATGCCATGTGCTCGACGTTCATTTTAAGATAGAACAAGCCAGAGGACAGCGCTTTCTCTTTTTTTCTACGATGTTTCTTTGGTTTTTCTCGCTTTTGACAAGTTGGGGCAACGTTTGCTCTCATCCTTTGAACGCACCATGGCTGTCTGGGTGTTCACATGTCCAGCGACTGTTTCAGAGAATCAAAGTTGTGGGAAAATGAAGTCTATATAAGGAAGGTATAGTGATAATTAATTATTGTGCAAGAAACAACCATAGAAAGAAAGCCAGTCTAACGTTTTTGGCTCGTCAGGCACCGCATGGACTATTTCATGGCTAAGGAATCACTGGCCCATGACAGATGATATCAAAGCAGGATCTCTTTAGTAGATGGATTATTCAAGGAAAAACTTAAGGTCCATCTAGTCCTACGAGGGCGGAGAGTGCATCACCGGAGCAAAAGGAGCTTGGACAAAGTGTGGCTCTCATCTAGCTTCTAGGACGGCAACAAGAGTAACGGAATTAACCAAATTGTTTACTGAATAAGAAAAACATTCCTAGATCAATAGGCGAATATTAAAATGGGTTTGGTACCATGTTTTCAGCAAGGAGAGAAACCTCAATTGGACTGCAGAGATCAAAAGAAACTTAGTAGGTGAAAGAGGGTACTACCAAAAAGTGCAGTTGGATCCAAATGCCACACTTGTCCGAGAAAGCACAAGTGACCAATGATATGGCTATGATTGAGAGAAGCTACTGGTGTAGTGGCCTATTAAGTTGGGCAAGCATTGTCATTCCAAGTATGACCCAAGGTAGGGTGCTTATAGTAGGCGAACGCAGGGAAGCGACATAACAGCCCACAAATGAGGATGTTGCAAAATTGAGTGGGGAAGAATGTCAAGAATCGAAGCGACACAAGGATTTTCCTATACTCACGTACCTTTGTGAATGGAGCTTAGTGGCGTCAAGTGGAAGAGTGAGTGATACAGAAGCGATATATACAATTAATTCATGAAAATCGGGTCAGGACATTTATGCTGAAAGCTCTAGGATAAAATGGATATAACTATTAGGAGCTTTGAATGCGGGGAAGTCTCCAGTACACAAACTGGTCGAGAATTAATGTTGCTTTCCTGATGAGGTCATGGTAGGTCGAAACTAATTGTTGTACCTAAAGTATGAGTTGAGACCAAGTGGCCTCATCGGTAACCTACCCAAAATACGTGAAGTTTACCATGAAGATTATATATATACTGCGACTCAACCATATAGAAGTTTCAGGAGATTTTCAACGTGTCAGATGGACATTTTGCATGAAACAATTCACTCGGAGGTGTCACTTGCCGGCCCCTTCTTTTAGGTGGAGAATGATAAAGAATAATGCCATTAATTTCAAAGCAACAATATCAAATTTGTAGAAAAATAGTCGACTGCCACGTGTCTGCTATTATTACCATCAATTATGGAGTTGCTTTAATCATATATATTCTTGTTTTTGGCCATGAAATTTCGGTTGCTGGGTCACTAGTGTTGACCGGTTGATAAGACTTTGGAGCCATAATGCACTTCTTTTAATTAAAACTTTTTAGAAACCCAAAGTACAAAACTTTATTTTCATTTTTCCCTTTCGTTCACTGCTCAATCGAACATGACATGAGATCATGAATAGGATTTTGATGATTATCTGTGTAATATCTATTTCATTTTAATTTGGCTTTAATTTGTGATAAATATCATCAAGTACCGTCTCTCTTTACTCGCTTTCACACTTAATTGGATAGTATATGAATTGTAATCAACGTTATTAATGCAATAATGGTCGTGATTATATTATTATAAAATTGTTCAATGGACTATATCATAATGACCATCGAAACATATTTAAGGGGTGCATTATATTACAGATGACTTATGATATGAACGCCACATTGCCACGCTAATGTCAGCTATCAACAACTAGGAGCCCAAGAGCTTTAATGATATTTCATCCAAAAATTTGATAAACTAGGAGCGCAGTCAACTTAGTCGCAGTTGGGGCTTGACTTAATAGACGCTTGAGTTACACTCAATTGATTCTATGTCGATTTCAAGTTCAAGTTCAAGATGCTTGAGTCGAGCTTGAGTTTCTTAGATACCTATCTAGCCGAGAGCAAGATACGTAATGCTGAATTGAGCTCGGGTCGCACCTCAAGCATCGAGTGTGTACGAGCCAAGTCAAGCTCGAGTCTAAAATTGCATGGGACAACAACCTTTCTCTATCGTGTCAACTTGTTGTAGAGACCCGAAATATGTTGGGCCAAATTTCCAGTCATATTCGCAGCCATGCTTTCAAAAGATGAATATTGCTATCGATTCCTGAAGAATTCAAAATCAGATTTTCAGAATCACCTAAACAAGAGAGGCGAAGTAACTGATCATAAGTAAATTTAGCCGTCGAAAGGTCAAATATTTGTTATTTTTTAGAGGATAAACTAGAGAAGTTATTCTTACTCATAGGCATAAGTCGCTATCAGATGTGCCATGCATTCGTTTCATTTTTTGTCTCCGTTCATGATCATAAACACCTCCTAGCAAGCAATCTAAAAACAAATGCATATTAATATGAATATACATATTAACACATGTATTATTGGTCTGTGTATAGAAATAAATTAGTATTATTATCAAGGTGCGTGCAGACAAACAAGACGTCGTTTTCTCGGCCGTGAATTGAGTTCTATACATTTAAGAGAATGTCAAAGAACACAGGTAGACCTACCAATATCAGTGGATTTATTGTAAAATTACGACTTATTCATCACTAGCATATCGATCTTCCCCTAAACATTGCACTTGGATGCAATTCCGGAACGCGATTTGAATATTATTATGAAGATTTCATTAAGGCGTGATTCATAAAGGAACCTGGGAAAAGTGATTATTTATGTGATAGTTGAACATGGGAACACCGATTGTTTATGAGATAGTTGACTTAACAGCCTACCAAGATATAATTGAAGGTAGCTGGAATCATCATCTTTTAAAATAGGAAAGTCTCCAAAATCAAGCCGATGGTATCATGTCTGAGGCTCATAGCCATAATGAAACCTCGTAAATTTTCTCTTGGCTTATAATATGGTCATGTACTATCCTTTGCCCAACATTGTATCGAATTACTGTCCACGTTTTATTCTGCACTTGCCAATTATACCGCTTTTGATGTGTTTGTTTCTACTCTTTTATGTCATCTCTTTGATTGTGTTTCGCTGATTTCGTTTAGCCTAGTTGGATGGTTATGCCATACACTAAGATCACAACAAACACAAAAACATCGCATGGACACTTAGTGGACCGGAGCTTTAGGACTCGTGATTGGATTAGAAACCGCATGTGACACTTAGTTAACAAATCGATTGAGTTAGAGTGCAAAAAGATATTAGTTAGATAAACTAATGTAATTAAGTTCCGATACTTAGATCTCTAGTTATGTATGAATTGAGATATCCTCTCATATTTCACTTGACTCCTAGTTGGCCCCAATAGGCTAATAGCAACTGCTTTATGAGATAGAACAATCATAGGTTAATCTATCAAAATGAACTTCTCAACATAAGTGAGGTAAGGGTTAGGGAGAATTCATGCCAATTGAGGATCATTGATCCGACTTCAGCATTGCCTCTAAAGTCGATTCTCAAGAACACGAGCACCACTTCAAGAGGGTCGCGACAATATCATAATCTAGTGACAAACATTATCACGTTTAATTCAATGAAACCAAATGTATTTAGATCCACATATACTAATCTAAAGCATGGAAATTCTATGGATATAAATGAACATTTTCTCAGAATAAACATCTTAAATGATCTTTCAAAAGATAAAATTTGTACTATCATTTATGGAACACATTTAGATTTCTCCAACTTTACATGAAGGTAGGTAATCACCTCAAAAGTTTTTTTTTTTTTAAATACACTCAGCTATCCACCAAGGGTGGCCAGGTTGCTTTGGTTTCAATAGCATCGATTCAAAATCAATTCACTCTTTCTTGATTTGTTTTTCCCTTTGCCGTGTTATCATATAGAGTAATGGCTAAGGGTGCCTATGCGTCGAGAAAAACCACACATAGCTGAAATAACAGAACTTGAAATTGAGTCTAAGAGTGTCCATATCATTCTTCAGGTAACGTGGCAAGCATTCCTAGAAGATGTTCTACAGAGCACCCTCCAGAGAGCTTAGAACATTTGCCCCGACGACTCATAACTCGATACGTATGAAACAGAAGACGAAACCCTACTGGTCTGAAAGTGGAGCTGCTGGTAAGTGGAAGTTGTCATCACCACCTTATCTTGAAGCTTCATCATTGAGGGGCTTGCCAGTTGAAAGCCCGAGTGCAGTCGCTAAAGTGGCGATAGCTTATCTTTCTATAGCCAGACATAATGACAAAAAGGCAATTATTCTGAAAAAGAGAACAAAAGAGCACGTAACACATAATCCCACTTGTCACATGGAGGAATCCGTTCCTTGATGCAGCAATATCGTAGCCACCAATTACGAAAGACGTGTCACCTTGTCATGACCTGCCAAAGGCCGAACCCTTGGCGACACTAGCTTAGCGAACGCTTGACCTCGAAATGGCAGCATCTGTTCCACTCTTCGACGCGACAAGGATAGCAAAGTCTGCAGGATGGGGCAAGAACGCCATGTGTTCGGCGCACTTGCTATGATGGAACAGGGCCGAGGACGGTGCTTCTTGATCTTCTTTCCGACGTTGTCTCTTTTGTCTCCGTCGCTTTTTTTGACAGGTTGATGGGGGCAACCTCGTGCTCTCGTTCTTTGAACGCCCGTTGATGTTTGGGCGTCCACATCTCCAACGATTGCCTTGTCGGAGAATCAACGGTTTTGGGAAGATGAAGCGTATCCATAAGGTGGGGCAACCCATTTCCGTGAGGAGAAGAAGGCATAGGGGAGATCAATTGTCGTGCGAGATACCCCTCTCTCCCTCTCTCTCTCCTAATCAAAAGAGATGTTTCACCAAGCCTTACTTGCAATGACCGTCCGAGCGAAACACTTGGCGGGCACATTGGCCGTTGGGTCTAGTATTATAGAAAACCAAACAAGCAAGCACATGTTGCGGTTGAGTTACACGAGTGAGGGAGCCTATATCCTCATCGTCGTGGTACAGTTCCCACCTCCTTTGCTCATTGAACGCACCATTTGTAGAGCTAAATCTCCTCAGTATTGCTCAGCATTCATTATTGTTTTATTTATTGTTTTAGGGTTTAACAGTCAGGTGGGGTTCGGATGAAATTTCTTACGTCTCGACAGATCCACCTCTCCAAATAATATTAAGGACACACTCTCCCACATCAAACCTAGTGCTTAAGATTTTGCTGGTGGAGCGATGGAAACGATGCTTACTTTTAACTGTTTATGGTATATGACCACAGTCTCGAACTTTGGTTCTATTCTGGAGAGGAATGTCTTATTTACCCGACCTTGCTTTGACATGTTCTAGAAAATAATGAAGTCCGAATTGAGATTGATTGACTTATGGCTGATCTAAATAAGAGGTTGAGGCTCCATTTGGTCATCCAGATATCTAATTAAAATAGGATTAGATAGAATAGGATAAAAAAATCCACATATTTTATCATGTCTTATTTGCTGTTCAGTGAACTATTTATTAAGGCTCTATTCATCTCATGAAAAATATAACATTTCTGGAAAATATTTTCCAGAAAATCATTTTTCTGGAAAATAATAATATTTTCGAGTATTCGTTTGAAACTTAAGGAAAATTATAAAAAAATATATTTCTAATTTTTTTCCTTTTTTTGTTATATATTGACATATCGCCAACCACAAGTCTCGCTAGGCTCCCACGAGCTATCACTTGTCACCAGAGACCATAAAAGGCAATCCTCCAACTTGCCTCTAGAGGTTACGAGCTTGCTGTCAAAGACTGCCTTATCGCTGATCTAAATAAGACCTTGAGGCACCATTTGGTCATCCAGATTAAGGACTAGATAGAATAGGATTAAAAAAAAATCCACAGATTTTATCATGTCCTATTTGTTGTTCAGTGAACTGTTTATTAAGGCTTTATTCGTTTCACGAAAAATATAGCATTTCTGGAAAATATTTTCTAGGAAATCATTTTTTCTAGAAAATGATAATATTTTTTACTATTCGTTTGAAATTTAAGGAAAATTATATAAAAAAAATATATTTCTAATTTTTTTCCTTTTTTTGTTGTACATTGATATATCACCGACCACAAGTCTCTCTAGACTCTCACGAGCTCTCACTTGTCACCAAAGGCCATGAAAGGCAAGCATCAAGCTCGCCTCTAGAGGTTACGAGCTTGTTGTCAAAGACTACCAGCTCGAGTAAGGTCAAGGCAGGTTGCTAGAGACTGCTATATTTTAAAAAAGAAAACTGAAAACGTTTTCCACTTTCAAAAAAGTGAAAAACATTTTCCTCACTTTTGAATGTGTTATTTCTATTGATGGAATATATTTTTCTTGACTATTTTGTTTTCAGTAAAACGAACGCCAAAAAATCCAAAAAAAGTACTTTTTGAAAGTTAAGTTCCGTGAAACGAACAGAGCCTTAAAATTTGATATTTTCTATTATCATATCCACTATCAGGAAAAAAAAATTAGATATCAATATAAGATGACACAAAATCAAGGAAGACCATTCCTCACACCTTATCCGCCACCGCACCTTGCCGTCACCTATGTTCATGTCACGAAGGCTAGGACGTAGAAAAGGCATCGAATCGAGACCCGGATTAGGAGCTCCGGCTGCTTGGTCTTGAGCTTATGTGATCTGCAGCTGGACCAGAAAATGAATTAAGCAGACCGAACGAGGATAGCTGTGACTGTTCACAGCTAAATGCAATCTAATGGCGTCAACTTTGGAAGAGCTTAGCAACCCGACAGTCCAAACTTGGCGTGTACATCAACAGATGAATGGATGATTTTTTTTTTCTTTGCAGGAGCCTTACTTCAACTCCCCGTGGAGAAGTTTCAAGAAATTTTCCACCTGTCCTCTTCTCTTGGACCGGCCGTTCTTTTAGGTGAAGAACATTGAAAAACCTTGGCATTGATTGTTCCGATGGAAATGATAATGTAGAGTTGCTCTGACTTATTTATTTTTGTGGCCATCAAAATTTTAACAAGGCCGTTGCTTTGTCACCTTCCTAGACCGGTGGATAGGAATTTCGAATGATGGCGCATTTGATTTAACTAAAATGGCTGTCCTTTGAGGACACGTTTCGGGGCTGTCTCCCGCCACGTAGTTATACACGACAGCCCCTAGAGGGACGTGTATACGTATGTATCCACACTTATAATTAAGGAGCTTTCCCCGATTTTGGATAGGAATGACGAAATTAATAGCCGATTGATTGAGATTTTCGCGTGCTTGAGAAAGGGGAGATTTCTTTTTCCGTCTCGCATTCTTCAGCAATGAGCATGTAACATTTGAAGCGGATATGATCAGATGTATATATGTGTCCCAATCTCCTAATCAAACCAGTGTGAACAAGCTTGACAAGAGGGCCATTGGACTCATAACAAGAGCCGTACGAAGAACACAAACTTCCACAAGCTACAACAACCATTACTTTAATCTAGTCGACCTATCTCGAGCAGCAAGACTATGTGAAAAATATCTCGAGCAGCAAGACTAGCAAGACCTATCTCGAGTGGCGCTGCGAGCACCGAGCACGTCCGAGTCAATGTCGAGCTCGAGCCCGGGCCCGGGACGAAACCCTCTTTCTCCGTCGTTTGGATTCATCCTGGAGACCAGAGATGCATCGGTCCCAAACTTCTCGTCTTCTTCGAGCCTTTCAAAAGATGAAGTTTGCTGTCGACCGTCGAACAACTCACGAAATAACAAAGATCTCAACTATCACGGCCTCAACTCACCTAAACGAGAGAGGCAAAGTGACCGACCATAAGTCAATTTTTGGTCTGGAAACGTCGTTTGGTTGCTTTATCTTGGAGGATTTGCAGGAGAAAGTCATTCTTACTCATAGTTATAAGTAGCTATCGGACGTGCCACCTATTCATTTCAATTTTTGTCTTCATCACGATCGCAGACACCTTCTTCTAGCAAGCAATCTCATAACATACGCATATTAATATAAAAAGAATTATATACGTATATATATATATATATATATATAAACACACATATGTACAATTTGTCTACATATAGAAACAAATTAGCATTATTCAGATGCACGCGCACAAACAGTCCGTCGTTTTCTCAGGCGTGCCGTGGATTTTCGATTAATTTATTCGTACGAGAATATCGAAGAGAACTAGTAGACCGCCATGAATTCTTTATAATGTCGGTGGACATGGTGTAAAATTACGACTTGTTCATCATTAGCGTGTAATCCTAATCCAAACCTTGGTACTTGGCTGCGAATTTGGAACACGATTTGAACATGTTGATCAAGATTTCATTAGGGCATTATTTCATTATCGCCAATATAGAGTCAAACAAGAAAGTATCGAAGGAGAGCAACCCATATCGAGATCTAATCGAAGATATCCACGAGCGTCATCTTTTTTATTTGTCATTTTTCTTAAGGTGTCTTTTGTTTTGCGAAAAATCAATCATTTTGGAAAATGATCTTCTGAAAATGGTTAATTGTGTTGCTTGTAAAAATGAAATTAGCAAAATATATCTTTATTATCGATGAAAAAAATTCAAGCATGGATTTTGTATGTATGTAGATGAACCCATTACACAATTGGATTTTCAATTTCATCCAATCCAAGCTTTTCCATGATGGCCAGAGCATTTGGAGAACAACCAATATCGGGATTCGACTAAAGAATCAAAAGTCAATGATCTCTCACGAGTGAAACGACTAGATCGATGATGACAAAATTTGAAATCCCTCGTCATCAATTTAAAAAAAAAAGTGGTTCTTAGCAGGTGATGATATGATGTTCTTGCCATTTGAAAGTTGACACGAACGTGTTTTCCCTCCCATTGAAAGTAAATAATGCTCTGATACCCAAGCGCGGAGGGAAGGTGAAGAAAGGCCAGAGCTTGACAATAATAACTCAATAATCTCAATATGAATTCATAATCGCTGTACATAATTTCTTAATCTATTCGAAAAACATTATCAACTAAAATCTTAACTAGATTATCGTAAACCTAAAGATAAGAAAGATAATTGAAAGTGTATACCCGGTGTAATTCTGACTCTGTGTCAATTTTCCTTTGATTAATCTTTCTAAGCAATACTAAGAACTTTTTATACGCCTAGTATAGATTTAGATGTGGGTACTACGTGCATCGCAGAGACCATAAACAAATAGTTTTCCTCTTTTCCAAAGAATGCAAAATTTCTTTTTGCTCAGTCCCTTTGCCACCAGAATTCCCTCTCACAATAAACTTCGACCATTGATCTCTCCTCTTTTAGTCGCCTTATAGAGAAACGTTAAGCAATTGGATAGCTTAGGCCAGCGGCAATCGGTCGATGGTTTTCGTTTTCCTTGTCAGATACGATAGCCAAATATCATTTAAATCATCCTTTCTTTTAAACACTTTGTTTAATTCATATCTCAGAATGTTAATTTTATCTAATTTCACCGCCTCGTCTATAAACTTAACGGTACAACCGAACCGCATTACTTTTTTCTTCTCATGACCGGAGTTGATATATCTGACACAGCCATTTTTCTTGTTATTATGAAGGAAATCGGGACGCGCTTGGCAAGCTCCATCCACATAAATTAGCAGTTGCAAAGTTCACATGGCAAAAGATTGATAAGATCCTCCTAATCTGGAGTCCATAGAAGAAACTTGAGCAGATAAATCTTAAAACCATCATTCCATGTGAATATCACGCTGCACTAAGTCAAAGAAAATCGTAAATATTCTCCAACGAGCTCGTGCATCCCGTTTCCATTCACTGTTTTTTGTTCAGTCGAACTTGTCTTGTCCGCCATCATCCACAAGAGTGGAGGACATTGATGAGGGTTTGCGAGGTCGACTCACGGGGTCATTGTAATCAATATACTTTGTGACTGACAAGCATGTCGACAGCGCAAGCCGTAATTGAACGAGAAATAATTTAAAGATGGGAAATACTTGTATAAAAATAAAGGGAGAAGCAGAAATCACGGGGAACTGTGCACATCTGGCCATATGAACCCTGATTCATGACTTCCACTTAGTTTGTAACGTGGATTGGATCGGCATTGATTACATCCGGAACGAGTGGATCTGGTGGAGGACCGACTGCACCCCTGACCCTTGGTGCAAATGAATTTATTAGTTTATCCTTGCCCATAAGTTGCCAAAACATGTGGGACAAGATTAAGCTCACTAATGATCCCGTTGGACAACCCTAAAAGCAGCTATATACAGTACGGTCTTGTTTTGTCATGTGGCCATATGATCACTAATTAGTTTAGCACACCGATAGTACGTTCTTGTTTTGTCATTGAGTGCACGTATGTGTGTATAATTTGTGTTCTCTCTAATCATCACCATCTTGGTAGAGAGACAAAATTTTCCAGACTATATACAGTCCTACACTCTTGGGTAGTACTATGAACAACATCAACTTGCATGATTGTCAACTTTATTGAGTCTTTCGGTGGAATGTAGATTGGATTTTTATATTGTTGATATAAGAATTAACTTACATACTCACACATCATTAACTTTGAAAACACAAGTTACTCGTCCAATGATGAATGTGTAAGGACTTTCTACGCTGATGGTGGGCGTACCAATCACCCATACATTTCGTCAGTAGAAGATCCCAAGAAATGCGGTAAGGTTGACATTGCCCCCCTCCACCGCACTTAATTTAGATTTAGATTTTGGCTTTAGCATAAAGTGTGGAAACATATAATTACAGAGAGAAATAAAGGGCATGAGAGATTCGTTCTTAAAATATCCTTCTTTGATATTATGTACATATCCAATTCAAGAATATAAATTATTAGATGAACGAGTGATTTTATATTTATATATTCTTATAAGTGCTACGGATTGAAGGGGATGCCAAGTGTGAGGGAAACAACAAAAGGATGTGATAACAGAGCAATCAAGCGGCGCAGCCCGTCTTGGCAATGGCAGAGGGCAGAGAGAGAGAGAGAGAGAATTTGGGTTAGGTTTGGGTTCTTGTTGTGAATTTCTAAAAGCATGGGCGCCGCGTATGGTGCAGTTTTTCCCTAGCTTTAGATGATCCACACCATTTCAGTCCAAGATACAAAATGAAAGCTTATCTGCTCAAACTGTCGAAAGGGCTAAAACCCTTCATTCACCGAAACATGTGCCAACAAGAACAGAAGGAGCTTCGCTATTTCTACGTGTGGGAATACATAATTGGGCCTCGCCAGCTCTGGAAGGCTCTTACAGTCTCTCGGGCAGTAACTGCTGGTGAACGAAACTCCCGTACGCTGTGTCTCATTGTTGGTCTGTACATATACAAAACTCCTTACAGAACCACCAGAAAATCGGCTAACTTCCACGCACGTCTTCCCAGGCGCATTAATGTCTGTGCCTTTATCTAAGGTTACACATTGCTTGCTCTCTGTTGCCCTTTGACATGCTGATGAAGACCGTTTGTTAGTAGGTAGAAATTAAAGGAAACGAAGGGTAAAAACACATACGGTGAGAGTCGTGTCTCGATAGAGAAGTTGAGGGTTTGGTTCTTTTTCATAATCTCTCGTCCTTATTTGCGTCAACGACGATCGGAACAGCACCCCCTCACTACTGAGACTATGTCCTTAGAATTAAGAGTGCATTTGGTAACGTTTCTATTCCAAGAAATAGTTTTTTTATAGAAATATTTCTTTTGAGAAACACTCCCCGAAACAATTTCTGAGTAAATAAAGTGTTTGGTAACTACATAAAATTTCTGTTCTTGTAATAGAAAAAGAATAGAAATTCGTTTGGTATGATTTCTAAATTTTTTATTGAGACACTAAATTTAAATATATATTTTAAGAAACGGAGGCGCCACCGTCAACAAAAAAAATGAAAAATATAAACTAAATTACATTTTAATAAAAAAAAAAGTTTAAAATTCTACAAAAAGGAGATAATGTTTTTTTTATTTTTTTATTTTTATGAAAACTCGAAAATTAAATTAACTTAAATTTGAAAATTAAATATAATATAATTTTTAATTTTTAATTTTCTATAAAAAAATAAAATATAATTTTTTAAAAGAACTAAAAACTAAAAATTTAATTTGTTAACATTTAAAATTAAAAAATATGTCTTAAAGTATATATTAAAAAATGGATTAGGTAAAATTTTTAAAATGTAAATTTAAAATACAAATGTAATTTAATTTATTGTTTAAATTTTAATTTAAAAAATTAATTTAAATTTTAAAAAAATGAAATGTTAAAATTTCTAAAAATTTCAAAATTAAATTTATGTAAATTATTTTTAAAAAATTAAATTAAATTAAAATGTTAAGCAATTTCTTATTAAAGTATTTTAAAAATTTTAAATTTAGTTTTTATAAAAAAAAGTTTTATTTAAAACAATATTTTTAATTTAAGAGTATTCACAAAAGGTGGCTGCGGCAAGAATTTTTTTTTATAGAGTTTTTGTTCGTTTTGTTTCTCAAAAGTGTTCCGGAAACAGAAAAATAAGTTTTTTTTTACTTCTTATTTTTGTTCCAAATCTGTTCCAGGAACAAAAAAACATATTTGGAACAAAAATATAACCAAACACGTTTCTGTTCTTTTTTTGTTCCCTGGAACAAAAAAACAGAAATTTCTGTTTCAGGGAACAGAAACAAATTTTACCAAATAGGTCCTAAGTGTCTGGTTTTTCTCTTGCAAAAGACTTGCATGCAAACCGTCTGTTTTCTTTTATATGATTCCTTCCTAGATCTCAAGCGAGCTGATGGAGCCAAAGTAACGCTATTTTGGTAGAGTCGAAAGTTCTGTAACAAGTGAACGAAATATCGACATCGTTTCTCAAATTTGACGTCGTTTAAAGGCTCGATATCAAATCGTGCTTGTTGTCATATGCAATTCGCTTTTCAAATTTTTTAAGCTAAGTGGAGTCGAGTCAAGTTGAACTCTATAAAGCTAGCCGACACGAGATTAAATTTTGAATCGCGTCCAATTCTATAGATGGACCAAAATGCCGCGGCTTGGGGGTGGGGGGGCAATGTCCTGTTGAATAAAAGGACATTAATCTAGAAAAAATTCCTCAATTCCATCCAGTTATAGTCTGATTTCTTAACTAGTGAAACTTAGATGTCAATTGATCTCCTATTGCATAAGTTATGTGGGCACCGTAGTTAGCCTTAACTTTTCAAATCATAATGTGGAGGAAATCATCGTGAACGTGCGCAGTTGTTCCTCGTTCATTGGATCATTGCAAGAGGAGACGTGAACAACTCCTTCAGCATCGAAGCAAGAAGAACAAGGGTTACGTGAAGCACATGTGAACCGTGTCTCGTCTCCCAAAGCGTTCGATTTCGACACTTTGCTGACTAAGAGTCAAGAAGATGTCAACATGGGTGGTCCTCCATCCCTTTAAATTGTGTTTGTCTCGTAGTCAATCCAAATTTGGCGATAGAAGTGTTCTCCTTTTTTTTTTCTCTTTTTCCGGGCTTTCTTGAAAAGCTGCATAAACACAAACATGTCAAGAGTCGACACTGTCGAAAACCCTAAATCGTGTTCATTATGTCATGAAAAATTATAAATCATACACACTATCAATATCCAAAACCTCTTTTTATGTCGTCAGAACTCTCAAACATGTACCATTGTAACTAAAAAAAAACTTAAATTCACACAGAATTAAAAACATGTTTTGCCACGCCATTATAAGTTTTGGTGTATCGGCGATACAAAAAAAGTTTGGAATATCAGTATTACAATAGGCACAAATTACAATTCGTTTATCCAGAAATATTCGG
>JAGKPW010000063.1:0-16799 GCA_019926035.1 Melaleuca alternifolia
CCAATCTTAGGAGTTCGTCTCCTCTTTGTCCAATCTTAGGAGTTCGTCTCCTCTTTGTCCTATATGAGGGAGTTCGTCTCCTCTTCGTCCAATCTAGGAGTTCATCCCCTCTTGCTCCAATCTACGGAGTTCGTCTCGTCTTTGTCCAATCTATGTGAGTTCGTCTCCTCTTGGACCAATCTAAGGAGTTCGTCTCCTCTTGGACCAATCTAATAAGTTCGTCTCCTCTTGGTCCACTCTAACGAGTTGGTCTCCTGTTTGTCCAATCTAAGTGAGTTCGTCACCTCTAGGTCCAATCTAAGGAGTTCGTCTCCTCTTTGTCCAATCTAAAGAGTTTGTCTCCTCTTTGTCCTATATGAGGGAGTTCGTCTTCTCTTCGTCCAATCTAAGGAGTTCATCCCCTCTTGCTCCAATCTATGGAGTTCGTCTCCTCTTTGTCCAATCTATGTGAGTTCGTCTCCTCTTGGACCAATTTAAGAAGTTCGTCTCCTCTTGGTCCACTTTAACGAGTTGGTCTTCTGTTTGTCCTATCAAAGTGAGTTCGTCTCCTCTTGGTCCAATCTATGGAAGTTAGTCTCCTCCTTTGGACCAATTCTACTAGGGTTCCGTCTCCTCTTTGCCATTCTAAGTAGTTCCGTTCCCTCTGTCCAATCTAAGGGAGTTCGTCACCTCTTGTTCCCATCTAATGAGTTTCTTCTCGTTTCTTGGTCCAATCTAGTGAGTTTCGTCACCTCTTGGTCTAATCTAAGGAGTTCGCTCCATCTTTGTCCAATAGAAGGGTTTCGTCTCCTCTCGGTCGGAACTCTTAACGTTTTGGTTCCTGTTTTGTCCAATCTAAAGTGAGTTTGTCTCCTCCTTTGTCCAATCTAAGGAGTGCGTCCCCTCTTGTTCCAATGTGAAGAGTTCGTCCCCTCTTGGTCCAATCTAAGGGAGTTCGTCACCTCTTGGTCCAATCTAAAGACTTCGTCTCCTCGTTGTCCAATCTAAGTGAGTTCGTCACCTCTTGGTCCAATCTAAGGAGTTCGTCTCCTCTTTGTCCTATATGCGGGAGTTCGTCTCCTCTTGGTCCAATCTAAGGAGTTCGTCCCCTCTTGTTCCAATGTGAAGAGTCCGTCTCCTCTTGGTCCAATCTAAGTGAGTTCGTCCCTTCTTGGTCCTATGTAAGGTAGTTCGTCGCCTCTTGGTCCAATCTAATGAGTTCGTCTCCTCTTGGTCCAATCTAAGTGAGTTCGTCTCCTCTTGGTCCAATCTAAGGAGTTAGTCTCCTCTTGGACCAAACTAAGGAGTTCGTCTCCTCTTTGTCCATTCTAAGTGAGTTCGTCCCCTCTTGGTCCAATCTAAGGGAGTTCGTCACCTCTTGGTCCAATCTAATGAGTTCTTCTCGTCTTGGTCCAATCTAAGTGAGTTCGTCACCTCTTGGTCTAATCTAAGGAGTTCGTCTCCTCTTTATCCAATAGAAGGAGTTCGTCTCCTCTTGGTCGACTCTAACGAGATGGTCTCCTGTTTGTCCAATCTAAGTGAGTTTGTCTCCTCTTGGTCCAATCTAAGGAGTTCGTCTCCTCTTGGACCAATCTAAGGAGTTCGTCTCCTCCGTGTCCGTTCTAAGTGAGTTCATCCCCTCTATGTCCAATCTAGGGGAGCTCGTCACCTCTTGGTCCAATCTAAAGACTTCGTCTCCACCTTGTCCAATCTAAGTGAGTTCGTCACCTCTTGGTCCAATCTATATGAGTTTGTCTCCTCTTTGTCCAATCTAAGGAGTTCGTCTCCGCTTTGTCCATTCTAAGTGAGTTCGTCACCTCTTGGTCCAATCTAAGGGAGTTTCGTCTCCTCTTTGTCCAATCCTAAGAGTTTGTCCTCCTCTTTTGCCTATCTGAGGTAGTTTCGTCTTTCTCTCGTGCCAACTAATGAGTTCATCCCCGCTTTCTCCATCTATGGCAGTTCGTCTCCTCTTTGTCCATTCTATGTGAGTTCGTCTCCTCTTGGACCAATTTAAGAAGTTCGTCTCCTCTTGGTCCACTTTAACGAGTTGGTCTTCTGTTTGTCCTATCAAAGTGAGTTCGTCTCCTCTTGGTCCAATCTAAGGAGTTAGTCTCCTCTTGGACCAATCTAAGGAGTTCGTCTCCTCTTTGTCCATTCTAAGGAGTTCATCCCCTCTTGCTCCAATCTAAGGAGTTCGTCTCCTCTTGGACCAATCTAAGCATTTCGTCTCCTCTTGGTCCATTCTAACGAGTTGGTCTCCTGTTTGTCCAATCTAAGTGAGTTCGTCACCTCTAGGTCTAATCTAAGGAGTTCGTCTCCTCTTTGTCCAATCTAAGGAATTTGTCTCCTCTTTGTCCTATATGAGGGAGTTCGTCTTCTCTTCGTCCAATCTAAGGAGTTCATCCCCTCTTGCTCCAATCTATGGAGTTCGTGTCCTCTATGTCCAATCTATGTGAGTTCGTCTCCTCTTGGACCAATTTAAGAAGTTCGTCTCCTCTTGGTCCACTTTAACGAGTTGGTCTCCTGTTTGTCCTATCAAAGTGAGTTCGTCTCCTCTTGGTCCAATCTAAGGAGTTAGTCTCCTCTTGGACCAATCTAAGGAGTTCGTCTCCTCTTTGTCCATTCTAAGTGAGTTCGACCCCTCTTGGTCCAATCCAAGGGAGTTCGTCACCTCTTGGTCCAATCTAATGAGTTCTTCTCCTCTTGGTCCAATCTAAGTGAGTTCGTCACCTCTTGGTCTAATCTAAGGAGTTCGTCTCCTCTTTGTCCAATAGAAGGAGTTCGTCTCCTCTTGGTCGACTCTAACGAGTTGGTCTCCTGTTTGTCCAATCTAAGTGAGTTTGTCTCCTCTTGGTCCAATCTAAGTGAGTTTGTCACCTCTTGGACTAATCTAAGGAGTTCGTCTCCTCTTTGTCCAATAGAAGGAGTTCGTCTCCTCGTGGACCAATCTAAGAAGTTCGTCTCCTCTTTGTCCAATCTAAGGAGTTCATCCCCTCTTGCTCCAATCTAAGTAGTTCGTCTCCTCTTGGGCCAATCTAAGGAGTTCGTCTCCTTTTGTCCATTTCTAAGTGAGTTCGTCCCCCTCGTGGTCAATTCTTAGTGGTTCGGCCCACCTCTTGGTCCAATTAAAGACTTTCGTCGCCCGTTGTCCAATCTAAGTGAGTTTCGTCCACCCATCCTGGTCCCATCTAAGGAGGGTCGTCCTCGTCTTTGGGTGCAATCTTAAGAGGTGTTTCTTCTTCCTCTTGCCTATAGAGGGAGTTCGTCCCCTCTTGGTCCAATCAAAGGGAGGTCGTCACCTCTTGGTCTAATCTAATGAGTTCTTCTCCTCTTGGTCCAATCTAAGTGAGTTCGTCACCTCTTGGTCCAATCTACGGAGTTCGTCTCCGCTTTGTCCATTCTAAGTGAGTTCGTCCCCTCTTGGTCCAATCTAAGGGAGTTCGTCACCTCTTGGTCCAATCTAAACACTTCCTCTCCTCCTTGTCCAATCTAAGTGAGCTCGTCACCTCTTGGTCCAATCTATATGAGTTTGTCTCCTCTTTGTCCAATCTAAGGAGTTCGTCTCCTCTTTGTCCTTTATGAGGGAGTTCGTCCCCTCTTGGTCCAATCAAAGGGAGTTCGTCACCTCTTGGTCTAATCTAATGAGTTCTTCTCCTCTTGGTCCAATCTAAGTGAGCTCGTCACCTCCTGGTCCAATCTATATGAGTTGGTCTCCTCTTTGTGCAATCTAAGGAGTTCGTCTCCTCTTTGTCCTATATGAGGGAGTTCGTCCCCTCTTGGTCCAATCAAAGGGAGGTCGTCACCTCTTGGTCTAATCTAATGAGTTCTTCTCCTCTTGGTCCAATCTAAGTGAGTTCGTCACCTCTTGGTCCAATCTAAGGAGTTCGTCTACGCTTTGTCCATTCTAAGTGAGTTCGTCCCCTCTTGGTCCAATCTAAGGGAGTTCGTCATCTCTTGGTCCAATCTAAAGTCTTCGTCTCCTCCTTGTCCAATCTAAGTGAGTTCGTCACCTCTTGGTCCAATCTATATGAGTTTGTCTCCTCTTTGTCCAATCTAAGGAGTTCGTCTCCGCTTTGTCCATTCTAAGTGAGTTCGTCACCTCTTGGTCCAATCTAAAGACTTCCTCTCCTCCTTGTCCAATCTAAGTGAGCTCGTCACCTCTTGGTCCAATCTATATGAGTTTGTCTCCTCTTTGTCCAATCTAAGGAGTTCGTCTCCGCTTTGTCCATTCTAAGTGAGTTCGTCACCTCTTGGTCCAATCTATGGAGTTCGTCTCCGCTTTGTCCATTCTAAGTGAGTTCGTCCCCTCTTGGTCCAATCTAAGGGAGTTCGTCACCTCTTGGTCCAATATAAAGACTTCGTCTCCTCCTTGTCCAATCTAAGTGAGTTCGTCTCCTTTTTGTCCAATCTAAGGAGTTCATCTCCTCTTGGTCCAATCTAAGGAGTTCGTCTCCTCTTTGTCCAATCTAAGGAGTTTGGTACTCTTTGTCCTATATGAGGGAGTTCATCTCCTCTTCGTCCAATCTAAGCAGTTCATCCCCTCTTGCTCCAATCTACGTAGTTCGTCTCGTCTTTCTCCAATCTATGTGAGTTCGTCTACTCTTGGACCAATCTAAGGAGTTCGTCTCCTCTTGGTCCACTCTAACGAGTTGGTCTCCTGTTTGTCCAATCTAAGTGAGTTTGTCTCCTCTTGGTCCAATCTAAGGAGTTCGTCTCCTCTTTGACCAATCTAAGGAGTTCGTGTCCTCTTTGTCCATTCTAAGTCAGTTCGTCCCCTCTTGGTCCAATCTAAGGGAGTTCGTCACCTCTAGGTCCAATCTAATGAGTTCTTCTCCTCTTGGTCCAATCTAAGGAATTTGTCTCCTCGTGGACCAATCTAAGAAGTTCGTGTCCTCTTTGTCCAATTTAAGGAGTTCATCCCCTCTTGCTCCAATCTAAGGAGTTCGTCTCGTTTTTGTCCAATCTATGTGAGTTCGTCTCCTCTTTGTCCAATCTAAGAAGTTCGTCTCCTCTTTGTCCATTCTAAGTGACTTCGTCCCCTCTTGGTCCAATATAAGGGAGTTCGTCACCTCTTGGTCCAATATAAAGACTTCGTCTCCTCCTTGTCCAATTTAAGTGAGTTCGTCTCCTCTTTGTCCAATCTAAATCTAAGGAGTTCGTCGCCACTTGGTCCAATCTAAAGTCTTCGTCTCCTCTTTGTCCAATCTAAGGAGTTCGTCTCCTCTTGGTCGAATCTAAGGGAGTTCGTCCCCTCTTGGACCAATCTAAGGAGTTCGACTCCTCTTTGTCCAATCTAAGTGTGTTCGTCCCCTCTTGGTCCAATCTAACGACTTCGTGTCCTCCTTGTCCAATCTAAGTGAGTTCGTCTTCTTTTGGTCCAATCTAAGGAGTTCATCTCTTCCTTCTCCAATCTAAGGGAGTTCGTCCCGTCTTGGTCCAATCTAAGGAGTTCGTCTCCTCGTTGTCCAATCGTACTGAGTTCGTCTCCTCTTGGTCCAATCTAAGGGAGTTTGTCGCCTCTTGGTCCAATCTAAAGAATTCACCTCCTCCTTCTCCAATCTAAGTGAGTTCGTCTCCTCTTGTTCCAATCTAAGGAGTTTGTCTCTTGTTTGTCCAATCTAAGGGAGTTCGTGTCCTCCTTGTCCAATCTAAGTAAGTTCGTCTCCACTTAGTCCATTCTAAGTGAATTCCTCTCCTCTCTGACCAATCTAAGGAGTTCGACTCCTACTTGTCCAATCTATGGAGTTCGTCTCCTCTTTGTCCAATCTAAGTGAGTTCGTCTCCTCTTGGTCCAATTTAAGGAGTTCGTCTCCTCTTGGACCAATCTAAGGAGTTCGTCTCCTCTTGGTCCAATTTAAGGACTTCGTCTCCCCTTGGTCCAATCTAACGACTTCGTGTCACTACTTGTCCAAATAAATAAGGAGTCCGTCTCTTTTGGTCAATCTAAGGAGTTCATCTCTTCACTCTCCAATCTAAGGGGTCGTCCCGTTTGGTCCAATCTAAGGAGTTCGTTCCTCGTTGTCCAATCGAAGCTGAGTTCGTCTCATGCTGGGTCCAATCTAAGGGAGTTCGTCTCCTCTTGGTCCAATCTCAGGAGTTCGTCTCCTCTTGGACCAATTTAAGGAGTTCGTCTCCTCTTTGTCCAATCTAAGTGAGTTCGTCTCCTCTTGGTCCAATCTAAGGAGTTCGTCTCCTTTTGGTCCAATCTTAGGAAGTTTGTCTCCTCTTAGTCCAATCTAAGGAGTTCATCACCTTTTGGTCCAATCTTTGGAAGTTCGTCTCCTCTTGGTCCAATTAGAAGTCGTCTCATCTGGGTCCACTCTAAAGATGGTAACCTGTGTCCAAAATCTAAGTGAGTTCGGTCACCTCTACGTTCTCGTCTGGTCAATCTAGGAATTGTTATCTTTGTCTATTGAGGGAGTTCGTCTCCTCTTTGTAATCTAAGAGTTCATCCCCTCTTGCTCCAATCTATGGAGTTCGTCTCCTCTTTGTCCAATCTATGTGAGTTCGTCTCCTCTTGGACCAATTTAAGAAGTTCGTCTCCTCTTGGTCCACTTTAACGAGTTGGTCTCCTGTTTGTCCTATCAAAGTGAGTTCGTCTCCTCTTGGTCCAATCTAAGGAGTTAGTCTCCTCTTGGACCAATCTAAGGAGTTCGTCTCCTCTTTGTCCATTCTAAGTGAGTTCGACCCCTCTTGGTCCAATCCAAGGGAGTTCGTCACCTCTTGGTCCAATCTAATGAGTTCTTCTCCTCTTGGTCCAATCTAAGTGAGTTCGTCACCTCTTGGACTAATCTAAGGAGTTCGTCTCCTCTTTGTCCAATAGAAGGAGTTCGTCTCCTCGTGGACCAATCTAAGAAGTTCGTCTCCTCTTTGTCCAATCTAAGGAGTTCATCCCCTCTTGCTCCAATCTAAGGAGTTCGTCTCCTCTTGGGCCAAGCTAGGGAGTTTGTCTCCTCTTTGTCCATTCTAAGTGAGTTCGTCCCCTCTTGGTCCAATCTAAGGGAGTTCGTCACCTCTTGGTCCAATCTAAAGACTTCGTCTCCTCCTTGTCCCATCTAAGGAGTTCGTCTCCTCTTTGTCCTATATGAGGGAGTTCGTCTCCTCTTTGTCCCATCTAAGGAGTTCGTCTCCTCTTTGTCCTATATGAGGGAGTTCGTCCCCTCTTGGTCCAATCAAAGGGAGTTCGTCACCTCTTGGTCTAATCTAATGAGTTCTTCTCCTCTTGGTCCAATCTAAGTGAGTTCGTCACCTCTTGGTCCAATCTATGGAGTTCGTCTCCGCTTTGTCCATTCTAAGTGAGTTCGTCCCCTCTTGGTCCAATCTAAGGGAGTTCGTCACCTCTTGGTCCAATCTAAAGACTTCGTCTCCTCCTTGTCCAATCTAAGTGAGTTCGTCTCCTCTTTGTCCAATCTAAGGAGTTCAACTCCTCTTGGTCCAATCTAAGGAGTTCGTATCCTCTTTGTCCAATCTAAGGAGTTCGTCTCCTTTTCGTCCAATCTAAGGAGTTCGACGCCTCTTGGTCCAATCTAAAGAGGTCGTCTCCTCTTTGTAGAATCTAAGGGAGTTCGTCCTCTCTTGGTCCAATCTAAGAGAGTTCGTCCCCTTTTGTTCCAATCTACGGACTTTGCCTCCTCTTTGTCCTATATGACGGAGTGCGTCTCCTCTTGGTCCAATCTAAGGAGTTCGTCCCCTCTTGTTCCAATGTGAAGAGTCCGTCTCCTCTTGGTCCAATCTAAGTGAGTTCGTCCCTTCTTGGTCCTATGTAAGGTAGTTCGTCGCCTCTTGGTCCAATCTAATGAATTCGTTCCTCTTGGTCCAATCTAAGGGAGTTCGTCTCCTCTTGGTCCAATCTAATGAGTTCGTCTCCTTTTTGTCCAATCGAAGTGAGTTAGTCTCCTCTTGGTCCAATCTAAGGGAGTTCGTCGCATCTTTGTCCAATCTATGTGAGTTCGTCTCCTCTTAGTCCAATCTAAGTGAGTTCGTCCCCTCTTGTTCCTATGTAAGGTAGTTCGTTGCCTCTTGGTCCAATCTAATGTGTTCGTTTCCTCTTGGTCCAATTTAAGGGAGTTCGTCTCCTCTTGGTCCAATCTGATGAGTTCGTCTCCTCTTTGTCCAATCGAAGTGAGTTCGTCTCCTCTTGGTCCAATCTAAGGGAGTTCGTCGCATCTCGGTCCAGTCTAAAGACTTCGTGTCCTCCTTGTCCAATCTAAGTAAGTTCGTCTCCTCTTAGTCCATTCTAAATGAGTTCGTCTCCTCTTGGTCCAATCTAAAGAAGTTCGTCAGCTCTTGGTCCAATCTAATGAGTTCTTCTCTTCTTGGTCCAATCTAAGTGAGTTCGACCCCTCTTGGTCCAATCTATGGAGTTCGTCTCCTCTTAGTCCATTCTAAGTGAGTTCGTCCCCCCTTGGTCCAATCTAAGGGAGTTCGTCACCTCTTGGTCCAATCTAATGAGTTCTTCTCTTCTTGGTCCAATCTAAGTGAGTTCGTCCCCTCTTGGTCGAATCTAAGGAGTTCGTCTCCTCTTCGTCCAATCTAAGGAGATCGTCTCCTCGTGGACCAATCTAAGGAGTTCGTCTCCTTTTCGTCCAATCTAAGGAGTTCATCCCCTCTTGCTCCAATCTAAGGAGTTCTTCTCCTCTTTGTCTAATCTATGTGAGTTCGTCTCCTCTTGGACCAATCTAAGAAGTTCGTCTCCTCTTTGTCCATTCTAAGAGAGTTCATCCCCTCTTGGTCCAACCTAAGGATTTCGTCTCCTCTTGGTCCAATCTAATGAGTTCTTCTCCTCTTGGTCCAATCTAAGTGAGTTCGTCCCCTCTTGGTCCAATCTAAGGAGTTCGTCTCCTCTTCGTCCAATCTAAGGAGATCGTCTCTTCGTGGACCAATCTAAGGAGTTCGTCTCCTTTTTGTCCAATCTAAGGAGTTCATCCCCTCTTGCTCCAATCTAAGGAGTTCGTCTCCTCTTTTTCTAATCTATGTGAGTTCATCTCCTCTTGGACCAATCTAAGGAGTTCGTCTCCTCTTTGTCCATTCTAAGAGAGTTCGTCTCCTCTTGGTCCAATCTAAGGGAGTTCGTCTCCTCTTTGTCCAATCGAAGTGAGTTCGTCTCCTCTTGGTCCAATCTAAGGGAGTTCGTCGCATCTTGGTCCAATCTAAAGACTTCCTGTCCTCCTTGTCCAAACTAAGTAAGTTCGTCTCCTCTTAGTCCATTCTAAGTGAGTTCGTCTCCTCTTGGTCCAATCTAAGGGAGTTCGTCAGCTCCTGGACCAATCTAATGAGTTCTTCTCCTCTTTTTGTCCAATCTAAGGAGTTCATCCCCTCTTGCTCCAATCTAAGCAGTTCATCCCCTCTTGCTCCAATCTAAGGAGTTCGTCTCCTCGTGGTCCAATCTAAGGAGTTCGTCTCCTCTTTGTCCATTCTAAGTTAGTTCGTCCCCTCTTGGTCCAATCTAAGGGAGTTCATCACCTCTTGGTCTAATCTAAAGACTTCGTCTCCTCCTTGTCCAATCTAAGTGAGTTCGTCACCTCTTGGTCCAATCTAAAGAGTTCGTCTCCCCTTTGTCCAATCTAAGGAGTTCGTCTCCTCCTTCTCCAATCTAAGGGAGTTCGTCCCGTCTTGGTCCAATCTAAGGAGTTCGTCTTCTCTTTGTCCTATATGAGAGAGTTCGTCTCCTCTTGGACCAATCTAAGGAGTTTGACTCCCCTTTGTCCAATCTAAGGAGTTCGTCTCCTCTTTGTCCAAACGAAGTGAGTTCGTCTCCTCTTGGTCCAATCTAAGGGAGTTTGTCGCCTCTTGGTCCAATCTGAAGAATTCGTCTCCTCATTCTCAAATCTATGTGAGTTCGTCTCCTCTTCGTCCATTCTAAGGAGTTTGTCTCCTGTTTGTCCAAACAAAGGGAGTTCGTTCCGTCTTGGTCCAATCTAAGGGGTTCGTCTTCTCTTTGTCCTATATGAGAGAGTTCGTCTCCTCTTGGACCAATCTTAGGAGTTCGATTCTTGTTTGTCCAATCTAAGGAGTTCGTCTCCTCTTTGTCCAATCTAAGTAAGTTCGTCTCCTCTTGGTCCAATTTAAGGAGTTCGTTACCTCTTTGTCCAATCTGAGGAGTTCGTCTTCCCTTTCTCCCATATAAGGGAGTTCGTCTCCTCTTCGTCCAATCTAATGAATTCGTCCTCTCTTGCTCCAATCTAAGGAGTTCGTCTCCTCTTGGTCGAATCTAATGAGTTCGTCGCCTCTTGGTCCAATCTAAAGTATTGGTCTCCTCCTTCTCCAATCTAAGTGAGTTCGTCTCCTCTGGGTCCATCGAAGAGTTTGTCTCTGTTTGTCAAATCGATGCGGGAGTCGTGTCCTCCTGGTCCAAGCTTAAGTAAGTTCGCTCACTCTAGTCCATTCTAGTGAGTTCTCTCCTCTTGGTCCAATCTAAGGAGTTCGTCTCCTCTTTGTCCAATCTAAGGGAGTTCGTACTCTCTTTGTCCAATCTAAAGAGTTCCTCTCCTCTTGGTCCAATCTATGGGAGTTCGTCGCCTCTTGGTCCAATCTAAGGAGTTTGTCTCCTTTTTGTCCTATCTAAGGGAGGTCGTCGCCTCTTGGTCCAATCTAAAGACTTCGTGTCCTCTTTGTCCAATCTAAACGAGTTCGTCCCCTATTGGTCCAATCGAAGGACTTCGTCTCCTCTTGGTCGAATGTAAGGAGTTCGTCCCCTCTTTGTCCTATAAAGGGGAGTTTGTCTGTTCTTTGTCCAATCTAAGGAGTTCGGCTCCTCTTGGACCAATCTAAGGGGTTCGTCGCCTCTTTGTCCAATCTAAGTGAGTTCGCTCCTCTGGTCCAATCTAAGTGAGTCGTTCCCTCTGTTCCTATGTAAGGTTAGTTCGTGCCTCTTGGTCCAATCAATGTGTTCGTCTCCTCGTGGTCCAATCTAAGGAATTCGTCTCCTCTTTGACCAATCTAAAGAGTTTGTCCCCTCTCGGTCCTAAGTAAGGTAGTTCGTCGCCTCTTGGTCCAATCTAAAGAGTTCGTCTCCTCTTTGGAGAATCTAAGGGAGTTCGTCCTCTCTTGGTCCAATCTAAGAGAGTTCGTCCCCTCTTATTCCAATCCAAGGAGTTCACCTCCTCTTTGTCCTATATGAGGGAGTGCGTCTCCTCTTGGTGCAATCTAAGGAGTTCGTCCCCTCTTGTTCCAATGTGAAGAGTTCGTCTCCTCTTGGTCCAATCTAAGTGAGTTCGTCCCCTCTTGGTCCTATGTAAGGTAGTTCATCGCCTCTTCGTCCAATGTAATGAGTTCGTCTCCTCTTGGTCCAATCTAAGGGAGTTCGTCTCCTCTTGGTCCAATCTAATGAGTTCGTCTCCTCTTTGTCCAATCGAAGTGAGTTCGTCTCCTCTTGGTCCAACCTAAGGGAGTTCGTCGCATCTTCGTCCAATCTAAAGACTTCGTGTCCTCCTTGTCCAAACTAAGTAAGTTCGTCTCCTCTTAGTCCATTCTAAGTGAGTTCGTCTCCTCTTCGTCCAATCTAAGGGAGTTCGTCAGCTCCTGGTCCAATCTAATGAGTTCTTCTCCTCTTTGTCCAATCGAAGTGAGTTCGTCTCCTCTTGGTCCAATCTAAGGAGTTAGTCTCCTCTTGGACCAATCTAAGGAGTTCGTCTCCTCTTTGTCCATTCTAAGTTAGTTCGTCCCCTCTTGGTCCAATCTAAGGGAGTTCATCACCGTTGGGCTAATCTAAAGCCGTAGTCTCCTTTCTTGTCCAATCTAAGTGAGTAGTAAAGTTGTCAATCTAAAGAAGTTCGTCTCCCTGTCCAATCTAAGGAGTTCGTCTCCTCTTTGTCCTATATGAGGGAGTGCGTCTCCTCTTGGTCCAATCTAAGGAGTTCGTCCCTTCTTGCTCCAATGTAAAGAGTTCGTCTCCTCTTGGTCCAATCTAAGTGAGTTCGTCCCCTCTTGTTCCTATGTAAGGTAGTTCGTTGCCTCTTGGTCCAATCTAATGTGTTCGTTTCCTCTTGGTCCAATTTAAGGGAGTTCGTCTCCTCTTGGTCCAATCTGATGAGTTCGTCTCCTCTTTGTCCAATCGAAGTGAGTTCGTCTCCTCTTGGTCCAATCTAAGGGAGTTCGTCGCATCTTGGTCCAATATAAAGACTTCGTGTCCTCCTTGTCCGATCTAAGTAAGTTCGTCTCCTCTTAGTCCATTCTAAGTGAGTTCGTCTCCTCTTGGTCCATTCTAAGGAGTTCGTCACCTCTTTGTCCAATCTAATGAGTTCGTCTCCTCTTTGTCCAATCTAAAGTATTCGTCTCCTCTTTCTCCAATCTAAGTGAGTTCGTGTCCTCTTTGTCCAATCTAAGGAGTTTGTCTCCTGTTTGTCCAATCTAAGGGAGTTCGTCCCGTCTTGGTCCAATCTAAGGAGTTCGTCTCCTCTTTGTCCAAACGAAGTGAGTTCGTCTCCTCTTGGTCCAATCTAAGGGAGTTTGTCGCCTCTTGGACCAATCTGAAGAATTCGTCTCCTTATTCTCAAATCTATGTGAGTTCGTCTCCTCTTGGTCCATTCTAAGGAGTTTGTCTCCTTTTTGTCCAAACAAAGGGAGTTCGTTCCGTCTTGGTGCAATCTAAGGGGTTCCTCTTCTCTTTGTCCTATATGAGAGAGTTTGTCTCCTCTTGGACCAATATAAGGAGTTCGATTCCTGTTTGTCCAATCTAAGGAGTTTTTTTTTTCGTCTCCTCTTTGTCCATTCTAACTGAGTCGTCACCCTTGTCAAATCTAAGGGAGTTCGGCACCTATTGGTCCAATCTAATGAGTTATTTCCTCTTGGTCCCATCTAAGGGAGTTCGTCACACTCTTGGTCCAATCTAAAGTGAGGTTCGTCACCTCCTTGGTCAATCTTAGGGTTGTCTCCCTTGGACGGGGAATTAGGAGTTCGTCTCCCCTTGGTCCAATCTAAAGACTTCGTGTCCTCCTTGTCCAATCTAAGTGAGTTCGTCACCTCTTGCTCCAATCTAAGGAGTTCGTCTCCTCCTTCTCCAATCTAAGGAAGTTCGTCCCGTCTTGGTCCAATCTAAGGAGTTCGTCTCCTCGTTGTCCAATCGTACTGAGTTCGTCTCCTCTTGGTCCAATCTAAGGGAGTTTGTCGCCTCTTGGTCCAATCTAAAGAATTCACCTCCTCCTTCTCCAATCTAAGTGAGTTCGTCTCCTCTTGTTCCAATCTAAGGAGTTTGTCTCCTGTTTGTCCAATCTATGGGAGTTCGTGTCCTCCTTGTCCAATCTAAGTAAGTTCGCCTCCACTTAGTCCATTCTAAGTGAGTTCTTCTCCTCTTTGACCAATCTAAGGAGTTCGACTCCTGCTTGTCTAATCTATGGAGTTCGTCTCCTCTTTGTCCAATCTAAGTGAGTTCGTCTCCTCTTGGTCCAATTTAAGGAGTTCGTCTCTTCTTGGACCAATCTAAGGAGTTCGTCTCCTCTTGCTCCAATTTAAGGAGTTCGTCTCCCCTTGGTCCAATCTAAAGACTTCGTGTCCTCCTTGTCCAATCTAAGTGAGTTCGTCACCTCTTGGTCCAATCCAAGGAGTTCGTCTCCTCCTTCTCCAATCTAAGGGAGTTCGTCCCATCTTGGTCCAATCTAAGGAGTTCGTCTCCTCGTTGTCCAATCGAAGTGAGTTCGTCTCCTCTTGGTCCAATGTAAGGGAGTTCGTCGCCTCTTGGTCCAATCTAAAGAATTCACCTCCTCCTTCTCCAATCTAAGTGTGTTCGTCTCCTCTTGTTCCAATCTAAGGAGTTTGTCTCCTGTTTGTCCAATCTATGGGAGTTCGTGTCCTCCTTGTCCAATCTAAGTAAGTTCGCCTCCACTTAGTCCATTCTAAGTGAGTTCCTCTCCTCTTCGACCAATCTAAGGAGTTCGACTCCTGCATGTCCTATCTAAGGAGTTCGTCTCCTCTTTGACCAATCTAAGTGAGTTCGTCTCCTCTTGGTCCAATTTAAGGAGTTCGTCTCCTCTTGGACCAATCTAACCAGTTCATCCCCTCTTGGTCCAATTTAAGGAGTTCGTCTTCCCTTGGTCCAATCTAAAGACTTTGTCTCCTCCTTGTCCAATCTAAGTGAGATCGTCACCTCTAGGTCCAATCTAAGGAGTTCGTCTCCTCTTTGTCCAATCTAAGGAGTTTGGTCCTCTTTGTCCTATATGAGGGAGTTCGTCTCCTCTTCGTCCAATCTAAGGAGTTCATCCCCTCTTGCTCCAATCTAAGGAGTTCGTCTCCACTTTGTCCAATCTATGTGAGTTCGTCTCCTCTTGGACCAATCTAAGGAGTTCGTCTCCTCTTGGTCCACTCTAACGAGTTGGTCTCCTGTTTGTCCAATCTAAGTGAGTTTTCTCCTCTTGGTCCAATCTAAGGAGTTCGTCTCCTCTTGGACCAATCTAAGGAGTTCGTCTCCTCTTTGTCCATTCTAAGTGAGTTCGTCCCCTCTTGGTCCAATCTAAGGGAGTTCATCGCCTCTTGGTCCAATCTAAAGAATTCACATCCTCCTTCTCCAATCTAAGTGAGTTCGTCTCCTCTTGTTCCAATCTAAGGAGTTTGTCTCCTGTTTGTCCATTCTAAGGGAGTTCGGGTCCTCCTTTTCGAATCTAAGTAAGTTCGTCTCCTCTTAGTCCATTCTAAGTGAGTTCGTCTCCTCTTGAACCAATCTAAGGAGTTCGACTCCTGCTTGTCTAATCTATGGAGTTCGACTCCTCTTTGCCCAATCTAAGTGAGCTCGTCTCTTCTTGGTCCAATTTATGGAGTTCGTCTCCTCTTGGGCCAATCTAAGGAGTTCGTCTCCTCTTGGTCCAATTTAAGGAGTTCGTCTCCCCTTGGTCCAACCTAAAGACTTCGTGTCCTCCTTGTCCAATCTAAGTAAGTTCGTCACCTCTTGGTCCAATCTAAGGAGTTTGGTCCTCTTTGTCCTATATGAGGGAGTTCGTCTCCTCTTTGCCCAATCTAAGGAGTTCAACCCCTCCTGCTCCAATCTAAGAAGTTCGTCTCCTCTTTGTCCAATCTATGTGAGTTCGTCTCCTCTTGGACCAATCTAAGGAGTTCGTCTCCTCTTGGTCCACTATAACGAGTTGGTCTCCTGTTTGTCCAATCTAACTGATTTCGTCTCCACTTGGTCCAATCTTAGGAGTTCATCACCTATTGGACCAATCTGAGGAGATCGTCTCCTCTTTGTCCATTCTAAGTGAGTTCGTCCCCTCTTGGTCAAATCTAAGGGAGTTTGTCACCTCTTGGTCCAATCTAATGAGTTCTTCTCCTCTTGGTCCAATCTAAGTGAGTTCGTCACCTCTTGGTCCAATCTAAGGAATTCGTCTCCTCTTGGACCAATCTAAGGAGTTCGTCTCCTCTTGGTCCAATTTAAGGAGTTCGTCTCCCCTTGGTCCAATCTAAAGACTTCATGTTCTCCTTGTCCAATCTAAGTGAGTTCGTCACCTCTTGGTCCCAGCTAAGGATTCGTCTCCTCCTTCTCCATCTAAGGGAGTTTCGTCCCTCGTGGTCAATCTAAGGAGTTCGTCTCCTCGTTGTCCAATCGTACTGAGTTCGTCTCCTCTTGGTCCAATCTAAGGGAGTTTGTCGCCTCTTGGTCCAATCTAAAGAATTCACCTCCTCCTTCTCCAATCTAAGTGAGTTCGTCTCCTCTTGTTCCAATCTAAGGAGTTTGTCTCTTGTTTGTCCAATCTAAGGGAGTTCGTGTCCTCCTTGTCCAATCTAAGTAAGTTCGCCTCCACTTAGTCCATTCTAAGTGAGTTCCTCTCCACTTTGACCAATCTAAGGAGTTCGACTCCTGCTTGTCCAATCTATGGAGTTCGTCTCCTCTTTGTCCAATCTAAGTGAGTTCGTCTCCTCTTGGTCCAATTTAAGGAGTTCGTGTCCTCTTGGACCAATCTAAGGAGTTCGTCTCCTCTTGGGCGCATTTAGGAGTTTCGTCTCCCCTATGTAAACAATCTAAGACTTCGAGTCCTCCTTTCCATCTAAAGTGATTCGTCCCACCTCTATGGTCACAATCTTAAGGAGTTGCAGTCTCCTCCTTCTCCACTCTAAGGCATTTGCGTCCCGTCTTGGTCCAATCTAAGAGTTCGTCCTCCTCGTTGTCCAATCTAGTGATTCGTCGCCTCTGGGTCCATCTCCGGACGTACGTCGCACTCTTGGTCGCAATCCTAAGAATTCACCTCCATCCTCTCCAATCAGTGAGTTGTCGGTACTCCTCTTGTTCCAATCTAAGGAGTTTGTCTCCTGTTTGTCCAATCTAAGGGAGTTCGTGTCCTCCTTGTCCAATCTAAGTAAGTTCGCCTCCACTTAGTCCATTCTAAGTGAGTTCCTCTCCTCTTTGACCAATCTAAGGAGTTCGACTCCTGCTTGTCCAATCTATGGAGTTCGTATCCTCTTTGACCAATCTAAGTTAGTTCGTCTTCCCTTGGTCCAATCTAAAGACTTTGTGTCCTCCTTGTCCAATCTAAGTGAGTTCATCACCTCTTGGTCCAATCTAAGGAGTTCCTCTCCTCTTTGTCCAATCTAAGGAGTTTCGCCCTCTTTGTCCTATATGAGGGAGTTCGTCTCCTCTTCGTCCAATCTAAGGAGTTTGTCTCCACTTTGTCCAATCTATGTGAGTTCGTCTCCTCTTCGACCAATCTAAGGAGTTCGTCTCCTCTTGGTCCACTCTAACGAGTTGGTCTCCTGTTTGTCCAATCTAAGTGAGTTTGTCTCCTCTTGGTCCAATCTAAGGAGTTCGTCTCCTCTTGGACCAATCTAAGGAGTTCGTCTCCTCTTTGTCCATTCTAAGTGAGGTCGTCCCCTCTTGGTCCAATCTAAGGGAGTTCGTCGCC